>PDGT01000007.1:8169841-8328065 GCA_003671415.1 Megathymus violae
TCCTACTATCCATTTCTATCCAGGGAAATATCCCGCTTACTTTATAACTTAACCATCTTGTTATATGTATGTAATATACAGTACGATAAGTATATAATGTACAGGGGCCGTCAGTTGTCACATTGGACATTCGTGACACCAGCGATAATACCGAAGCGTCATTATTCATTACAACACATATTTATTCCACTACCCCGCTAAGCTCGGATCTCCTCTTGCACTGCGAGACGTTGAGACCATAGCCCGCCATAGTAGCCAAGTTTGGATTGGCCGACTTGACTCCACCGCGCTGACCATTGAAAACCTTCCGTCGAACTGTCAGGTATTCAAGTTACCTCATGATGTTGTCCATCAACGAAGCATTTTTTTTTAATAGACATTGGCGCAGAATTGGAACTCTAGTCTCCCGTGCAAGAGACCGACGTTTGAACCTATAGGGTACGAACAACAGTGGTACTATTTGATACATTAATATCAAAACCATTGGCGTTTGTGGCCAATAGAAAAACGGGGAACATATTTACTGGCTTTCCCAAAATGCAAAGGAAACATATTAAAAATATTTCGAGGTGGATTCTCATAAGAAAATGGTAGCTACTCGGGCAGGTGAAGAAACCTGGCACAATGAACTCGTACAGTGATTGTACTGGGTGGTACAGAGCAAAGCGACCGCCAACAATTAGGATTTGTGATTAATATTTTTATAGTAACATCCGTCTAACGAGCACACGGGGTGCGTAAGTGGTCATCGCCGTCCTTGTACTTCAGCCACACGATGTCCACGTTTCAACGAAAAATAGGTTTTATTTTTATTTTAGGAAAATATTTAAAATAGCATGAGTCGTATGTACAGTTAAGAAAAACGTATGCCGTCGGAAGTTCAACTCTTTCCTTCCAGGGTCAGCTCTAGGAGGAAACTTCGAGAACTTCGGTAGGCACGATAAGTTATCTGTCTCGTATCTGATACGATAACAGTCGTTGATAAGGCTTACCTTATCGGATAACTTTGTGCGGCATAAGAACTCTCGTCGGTAATATAATAGAACTGCATGGATATAATCAAATATAGCCCTATAAATATAACATATTAACTGAAGTATACAGACGTATATTGCTATCCATCCATCCATCAAAAATAATGTTACAATTTCTCAATCTGACATTTAAATAATAAAACAATTACTCGTATATATTACCGTTTATAACGAAAGATTTCACAATTTTTACGGATATAAAACTGGCGCTCAACGTGGGACGGTATGACGCAATTGCATCTCGGCTTTTAGCGGCGCCGTGACGTCATAGACTCAAGTGGCTAGCGCGGAGCGATAAAAACACCGATATGGGAATCAATTTCACATTAGCGTCACCCACCATTGAAGGACGTTTATTGGTCCGTGGCGTTGTCTGGCCTTAACGATGACTGATCGAAAACGTACAGAATAAAAGGATATAATACAAATACATTTCCATGGAAGTCTCTTATATAACGTAGGTGAGTATTAAAGAAGCGATTTCAGAAATCCCGCGGCAAAATAGCGACTTATACAATGTATCCACTAAAGCTAGAAGCTGGAAAATTTGGTATAAACACCCTTCATTACAACCTCAATGGAATGGAGAAATTGGAATGGAATTCTAAGTACAGTTCTCATATTATGAATTTAGAAATAAATTATAAGCTTATATAAAGAATGTGAAGCATACTATTATTGTAACCAACCCCGTAGTAACTATTACATTTTTTTATAATAGTAAGTAATCACCGTCACCCACGAACATCGGTTCATTTACATGAATTTCAGTAAAAACTTAAGTGTAAATATTTTGTTGCTATTGTAATATTCGTTAAGAACTATTTTATCTCAACCATGAAAGCTTTCAATAAGTTTTTAATTTTGGTTTGAGATTTACAACTTTAGACATTATACCAATACAGAAGCATGAGTATTTATTTATTCTATACTAATAATAAAATTGCAATAGGGCCGAATTCGTAAATTAAACATTATATATATATATATATATATATATATATTCATTTAATGTTTTCCCGTAATTATTAGCGAAATCTTAAAATTAAATTAAATATCATTAATGTTAATATCATACGGACATTCTGAGTAAATATCATTAATAAATAATAATAATAAATAAACGTTTACACACTCACACCCCCGCACTGGGATTCCTGTGTTGCGGGTGGCATGGACATACACAAATATGACATCACAATCAACTGGGCTATGGGGTCGTCATTTTGTGTTAAACTCAAAAATGTCAAAAACTTAGCAATCACTTTATTATTTTAAAAGTGATATATTTAGCGACAATATATAATATATACACAATGTTAATAAAATCACGTATTAAAATTTTAGCTTCTAAGTTTAAATGTTGTCCATTCGTAAAGGCCTCATATTTCGTGTTTAATGTCAAGGGCCTTAATTTTTCTGCTGCTACACACACACACACACAAAAGCAGCAACGAACAGCAGATGCGAAAGAACGGTTTCCGAGTTCCGAGCACAGTCCGGTATCGTATTGTATCGTATTACAGAAAAACGGTTTCATACACCATCTCACCATATACATGTACCATTTTGGGGATACAAAATATATCAAATAATTTATTGTGGTTATATGTATATGAAACCAACTTTGGTTTCGTTCTATCAAATTTACACATATTTCCATTTAACATATATTGAAACATAACAATATAAAAAAAGTTCTAAATTATAAAGTTTCTATTATTATTAGTTGCGAATTTTATACAATTCTCTTTTGATGTATAAATCGGTTTTTTAGAAAATATCCAAAATATGATTTACAAATACCGTCATTCTACTAAGCGAATATTAAATTTGACTACTTTTATGTAGCTATACCAATAATGATAACACTTAGTTCCCATTCAGAAAACTAAGAAACCCGTTCCATAAATCAATAAAATTTATTAAATGCGTAATAAAAATAAATAAGAGTTGTTTTGGGTACTTTAACTTTCATAAGTAATACAGCCTACATTTTTTTCGCATTTAACTCATGGATCTTGAACTCTTTTACTGCTACGCATTTATAGACAATGGAGAATATGTGAATATTTATTCACACAGTACATATTTTACAGTTCATTATGCTACACTTTCGCTCTGCCTAGGTCGCATAGACAAGGAGAATAATACAATACTGAATGTGAGATAAAAATCATTAGCTAATAGATAAATAAATACAACTTAACACAATATGATACATTTAACCTTTAGAAATGTAACAGTAGCGTATAAAGGAGTCTTCAGCGTCCTATTGTTGGATATCGTGTTACAGAAAGCTACCGGGGTACCGTGTTACCAGGTAGAAAGCGTGGCGTGTGACCTTCTTTAGGTTCCACGTCGGTTTATATTCTGCGTAAATATTTATGCATATTTTCTGTGTGAGATAACGGTAACAGCAGATATAATACTATAAAATTTGTTAGTTGGCGATTTTCAGTTTAAGTCGGACTAAACAGAATGTATAAATATTTGTTTGAGCGAAAATATTAACATGTTTTAATAATCTAGAGAAATTTTTGGATAAAACAAGTTACACAGTTTTACATAAAATAAGTTAATGCTTAAAATCATACCCACCTGAATAAGTGGTACTGAAGTCTAAGATGTTCAACACACATAAAAGCTTATCCATTATCCTCTTAAAACCTCCACATCATAAGGGAGCGGAAATACCGACACAATTTAGATCAAATTTATACGAGTTATATATAGTATAAAACAAATATGATTATTTATTAAACAATATAAATTTTAATTAAGCCTCTGAAACATTTCATCACGTAGAGTAAATAAAATAAACTGACCAAAAATTTGATATTCTGGAGGTGCTCCTAAGTTGATTTACCTAAAAAATTACCTAGAATTAACATTTAATTCAACGTGAGGAGCTGAAAATTGTAATCTTATAACTTAATTTAAGAATTACCAAACGGATTTGTAGAATGTTCACTCCTATAACCTATTTTCGTTGTGATGTCTCTTGTACTAGCATTAATAACAATAAACATATATTTACATTACATTTAAACATATATTTAGATACAGAAAATTGGCATTGAATATCGAGAGGAAAAAAACGAAATATAAAATTTAATTAAATATAAAAATAATGAAGTATTACAAAAGGGGTATTTGAGAATGTAAAAATTAACAAAACACATAATCACACGAGTGAGTCAAGAATACATATTTTATTATAATAACAGCTTTGATACTTGTTTGAGGTATGTCGTAGTATCCGTGCCGTACCGTACAAGATAGGGAAAGTGGTATTAATTAAATATTTAAAGGTTGTCAATAAATGATAGAACCTTCTACTAAGGTTTATCACGACGTAATGGACATTAATAATTAATCTTTCTAAGAACAATAGGATATTAAATACCCATCTAGGTATCTTATGAAGTTCTATAAGACGAGATGGCTAGAACACTTACAGTCATTTAGCTGTATCCCATATCTTACAGTCATATAATGGCTTACTAACCCAATGGTTTGTATTGAAATGTTCGTTGCTGTATTAATTAAATATGAATAAAACTTTTAAAACGTAAGTTATTGTCTAGTTATTTGGAGAATTCTCTCTGGGTGGGAGAATTATTTTTTCACATCTACTTGGATATTTTAATGATATTATTAAATTTGTATTAATTTGATTTGCAACAATCCGTAAGCACAATGTATGATGGTATATACTTCTATACATGCATAAAAAAATATTCACAATTTAAAGAACTCTCGTACTATCAGTGGAAGTGTGAAAATTAATACGGTTCCAGATCTTCAACGATGTTAAAGGACAAATATCGAGTAAAAGTCCACCCATATCCAATCGAAGCCTTTCTATCCGGTTCGTAGCATATCTTGCATAACAACGGACAAGGCTACCGATCCCTTATTTTGGAGACCGCTGGGCTCCGTACCACACGGTTTAATTCCGCCAGCAGTGATGGTGATAGGTCTTTACCTGCTCTGCCACATATTAAACATCCACAGTGTAATACTTTTACATGACCAGTCAGTCCGAAATTCTCGCTTGCCTAGCCGGCAACGCATCGGTGGTAACTTTGGTTTACAGACATCCGTGACCAACGGTGGCTGCTTCCCATCACAATGTATAGACCAGAAGTTCCCAGACTTTTTTCTCAAATACCACTTTCAAATTTGCTGGTTCCGGTGGACCTCCTGCAGTTCTACAATATTCCCAAAATTCAACAAAAAATGTGAAGATTAGATCTAACTATGAAAATTTGCGTTGTGGCTGAGTTCCAACCGCGAATTAATAGTTTTCGAGTAAAAAAGTGAAAATTCATTGGTTAATTAATTAATTGATTGTGCTGTGAGTAGATGTCAAAAAAGTCACAAGTAACAAGCGCTGACCTTCTTAAAATATTATCTGCGTACATTGATAGCTGATGTCAAGCTAACATTTTAGTTCTTCACTATTGAAAGCATGGCTGTATCTGGCCGTATTGGAGCGACCTAGAATACTCCCTCCATCCCATGCTAGTAGGTGTCGTAGGTGTCATAGTAGTAGGGTGTCGTAACAGGCGACAGAAGCCAGCCTGCTTGGTGGTAGGGCGTCGCGTAAGGATTATATTATCAGTATTATTAATAAGTCATTAATATTATCAGTGTATCTTTCCGTGAAGCCTGCCCGGCTAGCTACCACCCTCCTGCTTGACTCAGCCGCCAAACGACTCGTCGTGTTCCGGCTGGGGGCTTGAGAGCCAGTACATTATTTTTTACCTTCTTCTCATTTCCTGGCCGACAACGCATCAGTGATACCTTTGGTATTGTTGATGTCCATGGGTGACGGTGACCACTTACCATCAGGTGTCTCGTCTGTTCGTTTGTCGGCTTTTAACATAAAAAAGCAGATAAATTTTCGTGGACCCCCACATACGAAATATGAACCCTCATTTGTTTTGTCACGCCAACGTAGACACCCGCCGAGTCTCCCGTGGACGCCTAGGGGTCCACTTGGACCACTTCGGGAACTAAGTGTTTAAACGCTTCGGCTTTCAACAACGAAGGCAATGCACTACTATGTTCTTAAACAGCCTGTACGAGAATTAAACGAGGTTAAAATCATCGTGTGGCGCCATCAGGCTGAAAACGCTACTATGATGGGAAGCGTAGGCCGCTAAACGCCTACGCGTGAACCGAACGATATGTCCGACCTATTTACACGAAAATAAACTTTATGACAGTGATATTAACGCCAAAATATAATCGATACGATATTTCAGACTCGCAAACAAATTATGGTAATTGTATCAGTCGAGAATGTACTCGTATGACGCAGTATTTGTCATCATTAATCGATACAGATGTAAACGGCGTTACTTAATCTGCCGGCTTCACTCGGATCTATTTGTTATCCAGCTGTAATACATATATCGTTGCGGTGATGTATTAATCGCCTAGAACACGGTTTAATATAAAAAGATTTATGGAATATAAAATGAATTATGTGAAAGAAATGATGTTTTTAATTCACTTTTATTTTGTGATAGTCTTAGAACTTATTGAGGCGTACCTATTTCGATCTGTTCCTGTCGAGTCAACCTTCCCTGCGCTTGATATGCTCCGCTTTAACGAACGATACAATGGCGTGAGTTTTTTTTCCGACTGTACACTTATATGAGGGTTACAATTACTACAAATGCAACGTAACGTGTACTTTAGATTTTTGTATTTTATATTTTAGTTTTTGCATTTTATATTTTACGCTCATATATGGCTCATTTCACGACAAGACTCGAACAGAGCAGAGGTCGTTCACTCCGTAAACATGATCCATGTAATCGATTCCAAATATCGGTATGGAATACAATAATCGCGAGTACCAGTTACAACTAAAATTTATAGCATCTGTTGGGGTAAAATCTTTACTTGGTTAGTTAGCTACTGCGCTCCATCTGAAAATGTTTTGTTTCAGCAACTGCGAAATTGGATAATTTCAAACAAGTGAGGCTCAGACTTATCACTTGTAAGGTAACAACAAAATGCGGTTACCGCCTGGTATTGCGGATGTGCAATTGCATTTCGCCTGATCACTTGTTATCTTTTACCCTCCCATTCGAGATACTTAATTCACGACATAAACATAAGTCCTGGTTTCTTCGCATGCTCTCTGTACTTTAATTTTAAGCCGTGACGAACGTTTTTTGCCATCCGTATTGTTTTATTCACGTATTGACCTAACGCCCGGTAACATGGGGCTGTGGGCGTACTGGCGCCGATCTAATTTGAGCCCCCGACACCGTCTGCGCCACCCGCCAATTATAAATGTCGATAGGCTTTCATTGGACACCGGACACGAGAGACGCATGCTATCTATAACAAATTTATGTACACAAGATTGACGTCTTTTCTGTCGTCATGATGGACATAGTCGAGATTTTTGTATCCATAAATATATTTTTTTCAGATCTACGCCGTAGCAAGCTCTACTACGGGACTCTACAGCGTAGAGGTTGTATACTACGTACGGACGATTGGTGGTTCTTAGTAAATTTTGGAAATAGAAAGAATTTATTTGTCATGCAAAATTTCATATAATTTTAGTTAAAAAAAAAAACTAATTACTTAAAATAACTATTGTGTGATACGAATTAAAAAGCTGAATTTAACGTAAGAATCAAAATCCGCTGTAAAAGTATCGCATGTATCCACTGATGACACGGGCATTGTCATCAGTGATGAGAAACGTGATTGTGAACCGACGATGACAGATATCGGATCTCAGGTATCTGTGCGCAGTTGTAGAAATTGTCAATTTGAAATTGAGTAAAGAAAGGAATTAAAAACTATGCCTCCTACTTTTTTTTATTACATTAGTTAATATGAACTAAAAATAAGTTAAATAAAAAAATATATAAATATTTAACTATACAACTGCGATGCAATACCCAAGATGCTGCCTACAACACACTTGTCTTTTAGAAATAGGGTCAAAGCATTGAATATGCCACTCACTTTTTAGGGTCCCGTATATTCGAGGCAAAAACTGACCGCTTACAGTATTATCACTATGTCTGTCACTGTGACATAATAGATTTTTTCCAAATCTACTTAACATTAAAATTTAACATTCGCTGCACACTTAAAATTAATAATTAACAAAGTCTTGCGACATCTATATTGGTATTCCGAGTATATCGAGAGAGTGAGAATTCAGTGAGTTTGTGTAATGCGGAAGGTAATCTTCGAAACTGCGGCACCTATTTGAAAAACTTTTTACCAATTGAAAGATACATGTGCATATGTAATAATTAATTGTTAGATCCGGACCACGTGGGGACGGCCCGGCATTATGAAATAAAAAAGGGAAAATTCTGAGGAACACAAATATATTGTACTAAAATTTATAAATTTAATGCGTCGTTAAAATCACTAAGAAAGCACTAAAAATACACGACAATCGATCATTACTTCTCCACTTTTCTCAAATCGAAAAAATCTGAATATGGGGATTAGGATAAAGCATAATAGGTATGTAGGAAACATAAGAATATCCGAATGGAAAACATCCTGGATACAGTTACAGTACAGAATCTTATTCCACGCAAAATCTATTTTGACCTCTCGGTTTTTAATAGAAAACCTACAGTCCCGTTACCGCCCTTTTAGCTTTTAAGTAGAAAATCATGACGTCATTCGATTGCGTAAATTGCCTCACAAATATTTGTATTACTTAGCAAGCGGGGGCTTTTTGGCATGTTGAGGGAAATCATGTTCGCTCCGTCGAGCAAATTTAAGCATTGAACAACAAAGCACGCCCGCAAACAGCCCGTCATCAAAGCCTTACTATAGACTACATATAGGGCTGTCCAAATCTAATATTATAATATTAAATTTGTTTTTAAACTCTTACATAATAACTTGCGAACTACAATTTCCAATGTTGCCGTGCACTCTAGACTAGAGTAGAGATTTATGACTAGAGAAGTAAGACAAGCTACGAACACTTAACATACGAACATCTTAATTTCGATCGGTCAAGTGTTTCTATTTCCGTAATCTCAATTGACAGGTGTATCTTGTAGAGACACACAGATCTATGTATGTGTAGATTGTACATCTATAGTTTTAAGAGAATTCACAGTTTCGTGTTACAGGTGTTTACACTTATACTTATAATGACTCATTCTTTCTCGTTACTCGTTCGTTTGTTCCAAGGAAAAAGAATTGTAGTGGTGTAATTTCAAATAGCTCTTCTCGATAGCTGTGAAATCCTTTTACAAATAGAGTCGCCGGAACGATTTGATCTTAATCTATTTTAAGATTCTCTTAGTTTTTAAATTAATTATCGAAAACAGGCGTTAGAGTCAGTTAAGACCCGCAAACCACCAGGGGTCTCTGACTGCGTTAACGTGACGCATTAAGAACTGACAGGACTACCCGCCACCAAGGTACACTAGATCTCCGAAATTTAATATCGTGTGATCTTGGTCAACCCTGACACAATGCTACAGTCCATAGTCCAAAAGAGTACTATTTTATGAATGTATGTGGATGTATAGATATACTATAAATACCATGCACTACTACTATGTAACTGTGTATTTTTTTTTAAATAAACAAGGGAAACATCCCTAGTAATAAATAATTACTGATTTAAAAAAAACGTGAGCGGTGTGAGTTCTCTCAGCGGCTGCCGACTTACAAACTATAAAAGCTTTGATCGCCCTTTCATTTAATGTTTTTTTTTATTTACCTATATATACACTGTTTACTATCTGTACCTATTATTTTGTAATTATTCCGTTCCGATTCCGTATTTTCCAATCGGACAAAGTTATAATGTGTCGTTCTGAACGACTTGAGGTAATTTAAGCCTTAAGTGTTTGCTTATGATGTCCTCTGTAGTCGAAACTACTGTATTATTTGTACAGTTTAATAGCAAAGTCCTTGCCACGTTTCGCTTTAGAATAAATATATGTTTATATATAAAATCTACTGACGACCCCGTAGCTTTATTATTTCTTATTTAGTATATTTTGACGACCCCGTAGCCCAGTTAGTCGTGACCCTATCTGCCGAGCGTGGGGTCCCGGGTTCGATTCCCGGCCGGGGCAGATATTTATGTGACAGATAAATATTTGTTCTCGGGTCATGGGTGTTTGTGATGTGATAATTGTGTATGTCCATGCCACCCGCAACATAGGGAATCCTAGTGCGGGGGTGTGAGTGTGTAAACGTTTATTTATTTATTTATAAGCATTAAACTTAGAAATAGTACCTACATTGTTATAGAGCTGTGTTTTCCTCGTTCTATTCTGACGAATTTAAACGAAACAAACTATTAAATAATGCTTTCTGCAATACATTAGTGAAAACCATAACGAAATCGGTTATGCCGTTTCTGAAATTAGTGCAAATAAACGCACAAACAAGCAAACAAAAATTCTAACAACTATTGTTTTGAGTTCTATTGCGTTAAAGAGGCCCCTAATAATTGTTTTTCTTCGTGTCCAAAAAGCGATTAGTTATAATATTATTATATGTATAGATTAAATAACTAATTCACAGGTAAACAACATTAGTTTCTACTCACGTCTTCTGCAATAAGTTTGACTTCGGATCCAAATAATTACCTGGAAAATAAAATGTCATATAGAATATTATGTAACTCGTCACCATCACAATCCATTTTTGTGTCACTGCTGGGTTAGGGTCTCCTCTAAACGAGAAGGGTTCGGATCATCGTCCCTCACGCCACCCAAGTGCGGGTTGACAGACTTCACACACCTTTGTGTGCATTATGAGCATTATGGAGAACTCCCAGGTTCTGATTACCTCACGATGTTTCACTTCACCGCTAGTAATAATTCATTTATAATATGCACTTAATTTTAAAAAATACAAGAGCCTTTGCATGCAAACATAATAATTACACCCGAGCTATATAAAAATATAACAAACAGATCCACCAGCATCTGACAGGATTGTGGAAACAAAAGTTCACTTTAATAATTCTATCAATCAATTTTCTAGACACAAAAAGTAACAGAACAATTAAAAAAAATAATTAACCGCTCACACAGTCACGCGAATGGCATGAACAAACACAAATGTGGCATCAAAAAATAGCCTACAGTAAAAAGAAAGTCACGAATAGGTACGTTACAATTCGCCTCGCATCAGAATCGAACTTGAGGTATGTGATTCAAAACATTTATGTTCTCAAAGTATTCACACACTTATTGTTACTATTATAGTATAGTGTTATATACAAATAGAGAGTCAATGTAAAAAATATGTCCATGGATGACGGTGACCACTTACCATCAGGTGGCTCGTCTGCTCGTTTGTCGACTATTAAAATAAAAAAATATATATATTTGATGTGGAAGTATCGATTACTTATGAAGTTCTAATTTGGTAGGATTTATCACTACGAATTAATCTACTGCGCCACCAATTATATTTATCGTTGTTTAGTATATTAATGCTCGTGTAACTTCTGAACTTGTTCAATTGAGTTCGAGTTCACATCAATATTTGTTTCGTCAATATGTAATAGATACGACGGGATCGGATTTGCAGAGCTACAATCTCATTATTAACAGATTTATAAAGGTGATGATTAATTATTAAAAATCTTACAGAACAATATCCCGTCTGATAATCCAGTACTCGTGTAGGGGGGTGTACACTTTTCCAGAATGCAATAGCGCAACCTGCGCTCGTGAAATGCGGCCGTCACTGAATATCGGCGAGTAGCCGCTCGCTTGAAATCAATATCGATACCACAATATTGACACTTTCGAGGAACTCACTTACATTATATCTATACACCGCGTCTGTCGTGTTTTAGAAATATTTATTTATTCTGATCGTAGTGGGGCGGCTTAGAGTATTGACCTGAATCCCACGCTGGCAGAACAGGATGTCTTAAGAGGCGACATAAGCCGGCCTGCTTGGTGGTAGGGATTCCCATACGGAATATATTATCAATATTATTATTGATATTGTTATTGGTATTCTTGTCTTACCATGAAGCCGGCCTGCTACCACCCTCCTGCATAAGTCAACCGCCAAGAGACTCGACGTGTGCCCGCTGATGGCTTGAGAGCCCGTACTTTTGCTCATTCTTTTTTCCTTTTTCTTGGCCAACAAGGTGGTATTGATAACTTTGGTGCTTCTGATGTTCATGGGCGACGGTGCATGGTCGATTTCAGAAGGAAGATGGTAGGTAGCCAGGCGGGCAAAATACTCTACCACCGTGCGAGTACCGTCCAAATTAAACCGAATGGTACAGAGCCCAGCGACCTGCAAAAGGGCGGACCTGGTGCCCTTGTCTCTTTCGTTGTTCATCAAAGTGCACCATGAGCAGACTTGCCTTGTTTTGTCTTGGACTCAAATTACCCAAAAACGTGCCATTATGAAGTAATAAATATTTATGTTTGTAAGTATTAAATTGATAAAAGTTCGGATTTAGTAAGTTTATATCAGAGGTATTTTTCTCTGCACAACGCTACCCGCGTACATAATGTGCATGAAATCAGAAGCTCTCCGACTTCTCTTCAGTACTCACCGACGGCAAGGCCAAAGTACATTTGCATAATTAAAAGTGAACTCTTGTGAATAAAAGAAAAACCGTAAGGAACCCGTGTTCATTACTGTTAGTGCGAAAATTGTTAAGAATCTTTATAGTTAGAGATACATAAAGGAATTACACTGCCATTGTTCTTTTTATATTACAAAAACCCTGTTTAATTATGCAGTGGCAACATATGTAAGTAAAAAAATTGATGAGAACAAATAATTTATTTATCTAATATTTACTCATCTTTGAAATGAAGAATTGTCAGTATCTAGCATTATCCACAGTAATCTAAAGCAAATAAGCGGATATAATATTATATTTTTATATAATATCATTAACTGTTCGGGGACAACTAGGGGTAACACTAGGATTCTCTGTGTTGCTGTTGACATGAACATATATAAATATGACATCACAAACACCAATGACCCGAGAATAAACATTTATTTATCACATAAATATCTGCCCCGGTTGGGAATCGAACCCGGGACCCTTCGCTCGGCAGGCAGGATCACTACCAACTGGACTATGGGGTCGTTTTAAGCTAGTATACGACGTTTTAAGCTAAGTTTTAGAAACACAATTTTTGATAACAAATAGATGTTTGTCGCGAAACACATAGTATCAAAACTGCAAGTAATTATAGACTGTATAATAAAGTAATAACTGTTTTATAACACACATGTAAACATATTAAGTTTGTCATTTAATAGCTACAAAAGAAGGTCGCGCGATACACCTCGTAGTAATTCATGTGCAAGTATTACTCCTACAATGTAATTTAAGTCTGCCCCACAAGCAGCACACCTTAATACTCGACGGGATAAACCGGCGAGTTTATAACCTCACAACTTGTCTTCTAAATATCACATTAACATTTTAAATCTGACCTTTCATTAACGGAGTAGGTCCCGTGTGTACTATAATTTGCAAAAAAGCACTTTATATGCAAGCTATTGGTTACAAGGTGAAAAATAGTCGAAAAGATGAAAATGGCGGCGGAAATTCTGGATGCTGCCTCACTAGCTCATTTACAATTTTGTTACTAATTATATAAATATAGTAATTTTGTTAATTTTTTTTTCCATGGACCATTTAGGTTTAGTGCTTTTGAAAATACGGGAGTGGCTAATGATAAAAATTTTAACTTTTCTATTAATATAAAAAAAAAACTCGTAAATGTTAAAAACAACCAAATTTATTTTAAAATAATTTTCCAAATTATAATTTGCAATACGTGGTTATGTCACTAGTATGTTTTCCCATAAAAAATCTACTTTTGTCTAACCAATAAACACAACTGAGACTTGATAAACAACACCCCAAGTCAAACATAAAATTACTTGTATCAACGTCCTTGTGCATGAAACGAGGAAAAATCCAAATTATTCATCCTCATACCGCAAATCAAATTTAAATGTTATTAATATATTTTAAATAGCTCAGGAGTAAAAAATAACAACTATTTTATAATCTCTTTAATACACTATTATTATTTTATTTCCTCTCTGGTTTTTAATTTTCCGCTATGAAAATTTAAAACAAAAAAAAACTAGTTGTAGCGACCCTGCATTTGCAAGTAAGTACACCTATTTTTGTTACCATAGCATTTGTAAATAACAGCACTGTCATTCATTCATCTTTCTTACTTTTGTACAATATTTTAGTTGTTTAGTATTTAAATAATATTTGGAGTCTTCTTTACTATTTGCATCTCATCGACACGCATTCCCATAAGGTAAAATGTGTATGAAAAGAAATTGTCGCCTCAAATTATATTCAAACGATTCTTTCTCAATTACCTATCATACTGACATATTTAACCGCTTTTAAGTTATTCAAATAACCAAGTCAAGAATGCAGCCCTGAGAAGGGCCGCACTCTACCCCACTCCAACGTATAGGAAGCGAGCCAACGCTCTCCAGCGACGTGTTCGCTCTCGTCTTGCTGAAGTGAGGAACTCCAATTGGGACTCCCTCATGGAGGGGATCGAACCCTCCCATCAGGCGTTCTACAAGGAGGCGAAAGCCTTCCGAGTAGGCGCCCAACCTCTCACCCCGCCTTTATCACGTCCCGATGGTAGTATCGCCTTCGAAGACATCGATAAAGCCGAATGTTTCGCTGACAGCATAGCTTCCCAATGCTCACCCAGTTCGCAACCATGCGCTCCTTCACACATAGAATCAGTAGAGGATGAGGTCCGTAAAAAGAACTCACTCCCTGTCACCGCTGAGCCCATCGTCGTGTCCGTTGACGAAGTCCAAGATATCATCCGGGGTCTTAAACCCCGCAAAGCACCAGGAGCCTACGGCATCTCTAACGTCGCGCTTAAACACTTCCCCGAGCAGGTTCTCTCTCTCTTAGTTCTCATTTTTAATGCCTGCTTGCATCACTGCTTCTTTCCAACCGCTTGGAAGGAAGCAATCGTTATAGGAATTCCCAAACCCGGTAAACCTCTTAACATACCGTCAAACCACCGCCCCATCAGTCTCCTCAAGGCTATGGGGAAAGTATTCGAACGCGTCATACAGACAAGACTAAGAAACCTTCTTTTCCCAGTAGGCGGTCAACCTTTAATTATCCCACAACAGTTCGGTTTCCGTGCCAAGCACTCGTGCCCTCAGCAAATCCACCGTATAGTGGAATATATCCTAAGCGGTTTTTATCCCAAACGCAAACGTACAGTCGCGGTTTTCTTCGACGTTGCCAAAGCTTTCGACAAAGTTTGGCACGAAGGACTCCTTCTTAAACTTCATTACCTAGGTCTGCCAGATCGCGTTGTTCGATTGGTCGCTTCCTACCTCCAAAACCGCTCCTTTCGTTTCAGACACGAAGGAGTACTCTCTTCCCCACGCCCACTAGCGGCTGGGGTCCCTCAGGGCTCGGTACTAGCTCCCTTGTTATTTTTAACGTACATGAACGACATTCCTATCTCTAAAAACGGCGTACAACTCTCATTATTCGCAGACGACACCGCCCTATATTATCAATCGCAGAAATTAGATTCGGTCCTCTTCAGACTCCAACACTCAGTTGATGAGTTAGGAAAATGGTTCGCCAAATGGCGAATCGAAGTCAACGCGGAGAAAAGCTCCGCGGTATGTTTTCACCACAAGACCAGACATAGACAAGACGACCCTAACATCCGGTTGCTAGGCACCCCTGTTCCGTGGAAAACCACTACTAAATACTTAGGAGTAACACTCGACTCCAGACTGACTTTCAGACCACACATTCGTAAAGTCACCAACTCCGCCAGATTTTATATGGGCTGACTCAACAGTCTGTTGGGAAGGCATAGTAAGATGTCCCTCAGAAGCAAGCGAACGCTCTACAAGGTTTGCATACGGCCGGTGATGTCATACGCCACCCCTGTCTTCGCACACGCCGATCCCAAAGTCCTCTATTCCATCCAAGTCGTCCAAAACATTTTTTGCAGGAAAGCAACCAACGCTCACTGGTGCGTGAGGAACGCTGACCTGCACTTCGATCTGCAACTTCCGACAATTCAAAAATCTTTTAAAGACTATTGTACAGCATTTTTTAAATCCTCAGAGGAACATTCAAATCCACTTATCAGACAGGCAGCGGATTACACCGCCCCTAGTCTTACAGGCCACCAAATCCGGAGGCCAAGAAACGTTCTCACAGATCCCCCGACAAGATATCTTCTGACTTGGACTGCCGCCTGGCAGCCATAGTCAAGAACTCAAATAGTAACAGTAAGTAGCGTCCTTAAGATGCCACATAGTCTCACCATTCGACAACACCTTCAGTGTTAACAACAAGCGTATGCTCCCTCGGGAGTGCCGCTAGCACCCTTTCCTTCTCTAAGGATGGGTCGCTTCAGATGAAGGCTTAGAGGCCACAAGACCAAAGCCAACTCGGGTGATGTTTAATGGGTAGGCCCCTAGGTTTCTCGGGAGTCCCACATAACCAGCGCAGCCGGCTGCGTTGGTATGCTATGAGCATTCACCACCCCCCTCCCGCGCTTTTCCGGAGGGTAGCCCATTTTCCAGCTTCTGGGCGCAAAAAAAAAATTCAAATAACTTTTATATTATTAAAAACTGCATGAAAGCACGTGCAGTGAGTAGTTTAAGCTAATCGCGTTTGTACACACTGTTGTAAGTACTTTCCACATTTCCATTTTGGTATTACGCAAACCTGTTTACGAATTCCATTTTCATTATCTGTGTTAGTAAGCCCTCGTGTACCTTATAGCAATGCAATAGAGTTTACTTTAGTGCAACTTCAGTGTTATGTAGATCGTAAGTCTCAGGAGTTTTATGACAATTCGGTCACTTTACGGTTGTTTTAGGGGGCATTCTGCGCGCGGTCAGAAGTGAAACGTAGTATTACTTTAGGAATTTGATTTAAATCGCCTTTTTTTTTAAATGAACTTAAGTTCCTGCAACGGTCATTATATTTTTTATAAATTAATCGTTACCAATCCGCATTGTTGGACATAAACTAACATAACTTCACAATGATTACTAAGTTAGTTGCTATCTTCTTCTTCACGTACCATCTCCATCAAGGAGGTCGGCGACCATTCGTCGATGCGTCTCTTTATCAGCATTCATATGAACTAGCTTATCTGTGCTTTCAACCCGCAGCCAGTCCCTTATATTTCCAATCCATGAAATTCGTTTCTACCTGGACTTCTACTTTTTTTTTTAATTTTGCCTTCAATTATTAATTTTCATAAGTTATATGTATTTATTGCTCCTGTATATATGTCCAAAATAGTTGTTATACACTGCGAATTTCGTGTGTTTGTGTGTATATTGAGGGTAATCTCAGGTAATCTTTTAGCCCTATTTGGGCGGCTTAAAATCCTACCCCAATCTCATGCTTGCAGAACAGGGTGTTGTAAGAGGCCACAGGAGCCAACTTGCTTGGTGGTAGGACTTCGCGTATGGACTATATTATCAGTATTATTATTAAGTCATTAATATTATTATTTGTATTATTATCTTTTCGTAAAGCCTGTCTGGCTAGCTACCACCCTCTTTCTTGAGTCAGCCGCCAAACGACTCGTCGTGTTCCGGCTGGGAGCTTAAGAGCCATTACTTTCTTTCTTTCTTTCTTTGGTGTTACTCATGTCCAAAGGCGATGGTCACCACTTACCGTTAGGTGGCTCGTCTGCCCGTTTGTTAGTCGTTGTCGGACAGGTAGAAAGAAACAGTTAAGTGTTCGTTGAAGGGATCGCTTTGGATCGTCGGATGCATCCCTAAAATCTAACATCGACCCACACAAGACCGCTGTATTTGAACTGATCTTTGCCCATTAAGAACCACTTTCGTGTTTCACTTATCGTTAGTATCGAATGGCAACACCCATTTCACTAAGAGACCAAATGAGTATTAATACAGAAGGGTGGTTAAAACTTATGAGCTATAAACCTGGCTACAAAAATAAGATCCTGCGCCACACAGCGAATACATATGAGACTCCGACATTTCTCGAGATTTTGAGATATTTGTGAGACGTAAGCCACCACGATTGCTGTTTTATACATAACATTTTTATAGAGAACTACAATATTCCCCGGAGATTTAAATATTTAACTTCTGTGACAGCCATAGCGGCCATTACTCAACTCAACAAAAGTCAACGATGTTACAACATTCTTACAAATACCAAATAACTAGATACATTTAACAATAATACTCCTATGTTTAAACATGTCTTACTTAAGTCCCTCCCAAATAGTTAACACTTTACATTTGACTTAGTAATATTTATCATTAATATTATTTAATGAAAAAATAATATCAAGGTCAAGATGCATGCCATGGTAACCTGAGGTGAAATTAATACAACATTTAGTTTGTAAATTGTACAACTAAATTTATGTCCTTGTAATGTACGCTTTGTTAGCTGTAGTTAATAAAAAATTCAGGTCTCGTCACCACATGTCCTTTGAAAAAATACTGACTAGATTATATTCTAATTGTCTACCTTAATATATAAGACCGACGTTCAAACTACCGACTTCAAACTAGACTAGACTAAAATGTCACCCACCAACCTCTATAACATTTCTTTTATTATAATAGTACTTTGTGTCATGTGAGAACCCTGTAAAAACGCAATGTCCTGATAGCGTTTGCAATTATTCCAACATGAAAGGCGATGGACCACGGTAAGTTTATAATTGCGTCAGTTTTGAAGGAACTGCCTCCCAGGCCACAGCTCAGTGTACTGTTATTCATGGTCAATAAAACATTATTATTATTAATTATTACGTTTCATGCAAATGAATCATCCGTCATGTACACTATAGTCGAGTTTGTACAATGTATTCTTAGCGTTCCGAAGTAATATGAACTTAAATTAATTAGATTTGACCTCTGGCCTTAAAGCTATGGTTTCCTAGAAGAGTAACATCGCGGAAAAAAGGTAGCATCGGCTGACGTCACTGGAGCGTTATGACGCTTAATGATGGCGCCGTCCCTTTAACAAACCGCAGCTTTAGCGTTTCAAACTGAACTGGCTGACTGAACTGATGCTGACGTCACTAGTGAATGATAGAATCATTGGACAGTTTAGTGTACAGAACAGTATAAGAAAGTCGCTTGAATCTACGTTGGATCTTGGAAAGTAATGTAATCCCATTGATTAAGTTTTCTATCTCAGTATTTCGGAAAAATACTCCTGTAATCGACTTCTAACAAGACCGATCTGAAGTTGGTAACAGAACAAGCCTTCCTGTGAAGCAAACTACACACAGTATATATTCATATTGTAGTGTATGTCAATAAATGTAGATTCTGTCGTCTCATGCGTACACGCTGCATGTGACGTCGTGGGGGAACAAGGTATCTACCCCTACCCTCAAGTAAGAAATTGGTCATTAGCTGCCCCGGAGAGGGGAAGGAAGCAATCGTTATAGGAATTCCCAAACCCGGTAAACCTCTTAACATACCGTCAAACCACCGCCCCATCAGTCTCCTCAAGGCTATGGGGAAAGTATTCGAACGCGTCATACAGACAAGACTAAGGAACCTTCTTTTCCCAGTAGGCGGTCAACCTTTAATCATCCCACAACAGTTCGGTTTCCGTGCCAAGCACTCGTGCCCTCAGCAAATCCATCGTATAGTGGAATATATCCTAAGCGGTTTTCATCCCAAACGCAAACGTACAATCGCGGTTTTCTTCGACGTTGCCAAAGCTTTCGACAAAGTTTGGCATGAAGGACTCCTTCTTAAACTTCATTGCCTAGGTCTGCCAGATCGCGTTGTTCGATTGGTCGCTTCCTACCTCCAAAACCGCTCCTTTCGTTTCAGACACTAAGGAGTACTCTCTTCCCCACGCCCACTAGCGGCTGGGGTTCCTCAGGGCTCGGTACTAGCTCCCTTGTTATTTTTAACGTACATGAACAACATTCCTATCCCTAAAAACGGCGTACAACTCTCATTATTCGCAGACGACACCGCCCTATATTATCAATCGCAGAAATTAGATTCGGTCCTCTTCAGACTCCAACACTCAGTTGATGAGTCAGGAAAATGGTTCGCCAAATGGCGAATCGAAGTCAACGCGGAGAAAAGCTCCGCGGTATGTTTTCACCACAAGACCAGACATAGACAAGACGACCCTAACATCCGGTTGCTAGGCACCCCTGTTCCGTGGAAAACCACTACTAAATACTTAGGAGTAACACTCGACTCCAGACTGACTTTCAGACCACACATTCGTAAAGTCACCAACTCCGCCAGATTCTGTATGGGCCGACTCAACAGTCTGTTGGGAAGGCATAGTAAGATGTCCCTCAGAAGCAAGCGAACGCTCTACAAGGTTTGCATACGGCCGGTGATGTCATACGCCGCCCCTGTCTTCGCACACGCCGATCCCAAAGTCCTCTATCCCATCCAAGTCGTCCAAAACATTTTTTGCAGGAAAGCAACCAACGCTCACTGGTGCGTGAGGAACGCCGACCTGCACTTCGATCTGCAACTTCCGACAATTCAAAAATCTTTTAAAGACTATTGTACAGCATTTTTTAAATCCTCAGAGGAACATTCAAATCTACTTACCAGACAGGCAGCGGATTACACCTCCCCTAGTCTTAAAGGTCACCAAATCCGGAGGCCAAGAAACGTTCTCACAGATTCCCCGACAAGATATCTTCTGACTTGGACTGCCGCCTGGCAGCCATAGTTAAAAATTCAAATAGTAACAGTTAGTAGCATCCTTAAGATGCCACATAGTCTCACCATTCGACAACACCTTCAGTGTTAACAACAAGCGTATTCTCCCTCGGGAGTGCCGCTAGCACCCTTTCCTTCTCTAAGGATGGGTCGCTTCAGATGAAGGCTTAGAGGCCACAAGGCCAAAGCCAACTCGGGTGGTGTTTAGTGGGTAGGCCCCTAGGTTTCTCGGGAGTCCCACATAACCAGCGCAGCCGGCTGCGTTGGTATGCTATGAGCATTCACCACCCCCCTCCCGCGCTTTTCCGGAGGGTAGCCCATTTTCCATTTTCTGGGCGCAAAAAAAAAAAAAACCCGGAGAGACTGTCTTATGGGGACTGCGGACGGAGACGGACGCGTGGCAGCGTGTACGGCAGTGAGCCGATATAAGGAAGTATAGAACAGTACACATATATTGGCAAATCCAGCTCGAAATAACTAACAGTGACTGTAGTGTGAACAATGAGAAGAGTCATAATAATCTGTTGCATTTCTATGAAGAGATTTAAATCTGTCTGAGTCTCTGAAGAAATAGTTTAATCCGTTAAGAATAATTCTGTGGAGTACATATTCTTTTCAAGATAAAAATGTAATTTTTTTCGTGATTGTTTGAAAGACCTCTCTGTATTGACTACTTGTAAGCCACCCTCGCCTTGTTTCGGGAAACATTATTTTTATATTCAGAAACAGAAATCTAACCCTTGTTTTATTTTTTATTGTCATTAATATATTTATTTTTTAATATTATACACCGGAAGAACGTGTATGTGGAGGATAATCTCCAAAACCCGGGCACCATTTCAAAGGTACAATACAAGTATTCAAGATGGATGCAATAATCATAATGATATTCGTCTACTATGACTCAATTTCATTTTATTAAAAATATAAAAATTGCCCCATAAACTTTACCGTGGACCCACTGCTTAAACAAGATCGTCAATATGAATTTTTGCTCGGGTGGATGTAAATTTTTTTAAGAATATTGACTCGATAATCTTATTAGCATTTAATATACTTTAATGTAACCCAATATGTATAACCTCAGTTAAAATCGGTTTATGAAGAGAGTAAAACTTACTATAATATCATGGTCAAGGTTAAACTAACAGTCTGTCAGTCAGTAACTCAGTTTAACTTTGACCACGCCCATTTTTCTGTAAAGTATAATTTATGTATTTCTCAATGAAATTTCCATTAATAAGATCACAAGTTCATCACAACTGAATATTTTTTCTGTACAAATTATTGACAAGCTACGTAGAAATATCTCAAAAGTGGTCCTATGTTACCCAGAATGTCATTGTATGTATGTATTGTTAAATATAAAATGAATAACCCTAGGAATACAGTTGCGGGAGTCTGCCAGAGCGTCGGAGGCTAAATCTTGTATTTACAAAGCAGAACCACAGAGTCATTCAGCGCTTTGACTTTATGAAGGTTTGAACAACGACCCGAAAGTTACCATTCCCGAGCGACTATTGCCCATTTAGCTAAGAGAACCCAAACAAGGTATTACCCGCTTAAACGCTCTCAGGCTTCATCCAGCCAATGGAATAGCCTATAAAATGGTAAGTATGTGCGTGGTCGATGCACTAAATATAGGCAAGGTAATATAAATATTTTCATCGACAGTTTCACTTTATCACGACTCGTGTTATGGGTTCACTTTACACCTATGAATAACGTACCCAATTCTCGCCTGTCTTATTTCAAATATTTACTACAGATATTGAATCCACCCGTGATTATAACTGACCCTCAAATCTCAACCACGGAAGCTCGACGACATTTGTAAGAATGGAGACTTTTGTTACTCAAGTTGACGACTATCTTTGCAAGTTTTGGGAGAAGGCTAAAAGCCTGGTTCCCGGAGAAAGTTCTTGAGATATTATGCATTCAGGCTGGTACGTTCACACGACAACCTGAAGCCTCCTAATAATTATGTGCTAGATACCGTTAAAAGGGTCTTAGTATGTAAACGGACGAAAGCTGATCGGTTACCCAGTTACCAAAAAAATATATAACGATGTAATTATCTAACTTACTTTCAATTGGACACTTTTTATTTTAATTTGATACTTATTGTACGTACGTTAAGTTGTAGGTACGTAGAGAAAAAAATATGGCTAGTACTGAAATATGAAAATGCTGCACGTGAAAAGAAAATTAATTTCCGGCGAATAAAAACTTTAAAGCCCATAATAAAAGTGTATGAATGTAAAAAATACCCAAACGAAATCAAAGACCCTCTTCACCTGATTTGGTATAAGTTTGGACTGACCGTAAATTGAGTTAGCTCCTCTGACCGACACAATATAACAATTTGAGGAACACATAACTCAATAAAAAATGTTTCAAATTTAATTGGGTCGTCCGGACTTCACTTACATTTATCACGGGTGTGTGAAGGGTTTTAAGGTCGATTCCCGGCAAGAGCACATAATTATATTGGTACCATAATTTATTATATTATACAAGATTCCTTGTATACTTACTGCATAGTGAGTACCAAACGGTGTAAAGTGTAATACGAAAACATTTTAAAACATTTTACTTGCGGATTCCAAAATAATAAATTTGCTCAATACAACATCTAAAATAAACAGGCTCCAACCAGATCCAAACATTTGACAAAGGCAACCGTAGAGAGCTGTTTCCAAAGAACAAAAAAATCAAACGGCCTAATATGGTATTCAATCACATTTGCGCGACTAATGACAAACCAAGGTCTGGTGAAGTTCGTTCTATATTTTTATAGCGTAATAATGTTTATTGAGTTCCGGGGTCTTAGGTGAGTATTCATGACTGAGTGTATTTATCAAATTGCGTTATAAAACTGTTTTACAGATTAATTCGGTGAAACGGTGTTCCATGTTCACAACCTTTATAGCCAACTGAGGACTCTTTCAAGGTCCATTTCAGTACAAAATTATTCATAATATATGATTATTAAGAGTTTGTACTTAATTATGTGTTATTTTCTGCAAATATAACATGATGATGATCTCGTTGTTGGTCAATGTTGCCCATTATTCGCGCTGCATTACTGTCGGTCGGAACAGGCAGAGTATAATTATAGACTTAAAGTTCGGGAAAGTAATTGCTCTTAGTACGATATTACATCCCTCTACGTAACAATAACACGATTATCTCGAGATTAAATGCATTGTAAATATTTTTTTGCAATGTACATACATTTGTAAAATATAAAAAAAATATTATTTCGAAGAATTATATTACAGTGTGTGTTTTGCTTGTAACCATAGATATAATACAATTTAAACTGATCGCTTTGTGTACAATTACATGAAGGATATATGAGACAAACTATTACAAGGGGCTTTTATTAGGTTCCATTCATTGCAAGCCGTTCATGAATGAAAAAAATATAAATTACATATTTCTAATTCCCAGAACGAGAAAAACCAAGTCCTCAAACAATGCGGGTGCTAATTCTAAGAGTAAGGAGTAGTTTTTCTGAAGCGAAGCGATAAAAGTTTGCGAGATATTATCAAAAGCGCAATAAATAACTTGTCATTTTGTTGCATCCCGGAAGGAAAACGTTATTATATTACTTCGGGATTATAGAGAGAGCTTTAATTTACTCGTGCTACTTACTTATCCAAATTTAATCACGTGCGTGTATATTCGTATTCCCATTTTTGCTCATTACTAAATACCGTGACTTCGGTGCTAGCGTGTTTGATTGGATGCCTCTATTGTACGTCGGCGATTCAGCTGAATGATGTGTAACTGTCTTATCCAGATTTTCAATTGCCTGATCACGCAATATTTCAGCCGTACGGTACCTTTTCTTCTTTTCTTTTTTTCGTTCTCAACTTTCTCTATCACCGTCAGCTTCTCAATATCGTTCGGCGGTCAGACGTATTGCGACGCATCCAAAGCATGGAGAAATCACTGCAGATAAATGCTGGAATATACGTAGGCTTTTTGTAATGCCAATGTAATGTGATGTCATCACATTGAACTACCTAAACGTTCGGAATCCAACAGCTACCCACCAAATTCTTAAGGTCATCAATCAAACTGATTTTTCCTTGTGCTCCTCAATATTCGCTTTTTCTAAGGCGTTGTCGCTACTTAAGTACCTTTTTGCTTCGGACCGATGATAGATTCATCGAACTACTGCGATTTCAGTTAGCTAATTTTGCAAATTGTGATAGCGAATTCAATCATGTAGAGAAATACCGAGCATAGATCTCTCCATAGTATGCTGCGCGGCTTTATTATAATATTTTATATTATGTCGGAAATAGTCATGAATACGGTCACTTAATAGGAAACAGCTCGTCACCCGAGTGATGGCAACACCGTCGCTATACTTAAATTACTTTAGTGTTACTTATCTGTTCTAATAACATAATCCTTACGATATCTACGTCTGACAGTGTAGGTATGCAAATTTTCCAACTAAGAGCTGACAAGTAAAAAGTTATGAGAAAAACAAAAGAAAGTTTTGTCCAAATATTACTAATTAAATATTTTTCCGACGAGTCTCTGAGATGAACTGAACGCGGTTTGATATTATTCATGGTTATGTTTCATCTTAAGTCATGACACTGTCATTGTTGCCAGTACAATGTTTTTCCCTCAAACATTGGAATAATACACGAAAGGAGATAAAATACATAACTATGAATGTCATGGATTACCATACCGTATTAATCGATAAAAACATATACAAAATGGGTTACCTACAAAATTAATTAAAGGCCCTATAGTCCTGTTAACAATAAAATTCCCTATCGAGCGCAGGGTCTGAGGTGCGGATTTGGGATCCGGAATTAATGTGACATATAAGTAAATGTTGTTACTCGTGTATTTATTTTGTCACCTTATTTGTAAATGACGATGCCACCCACGACATACGGAAACCTGGTAATGTGAACCCCTCTTAAGAAACTTTGTAGAAATGATATTCATTAAAATTTATACAACGACTTCACATTGTTGCAAACGCGAACGGTAGATACAAAACGGCGTCACTATTTCAGCTCCAGAACATCATTAGACATTGCACCAGAAGTCGCCGGCCGGTGGAGTGTGAATGAGCTAGTGATGTAACCGATACGGGTAGCAACCGGCTCGGCGCAAGTAGCGCGATGCGGCGCCGGCGCATCGCGCGCCGCCCATTGTGCGTGCTCACAGCACCTCGAGACCACCGCCAC
Source organism: Megathymus violae (assembly GCA_003671415.1). NCBI lineage: Eukaryota > Metazoa > Arthropoda > Insecta > Lepidoptera > Hesperiidae > Megathymus > Megathymus violae. The sequence goes on from PDGT01000007.1 coordinate 8,195,847, forward strand.
ACATGACAGACATCAAAATAACAGTTACACTTCAAACTTTGTACAAACGATGTGACTGACGCTTTTTCGAACAGGCGAGCAACCTCCCATTTATACGTTCGATAAACCAAAATAAAAAAATCAAATTTACACATTGACATTACTCATAAAATAGATAATGAAATATACGAGCAATATAAGCACATAAAAATAAATGTAGAAGGGTAATAATAGTCTAGTATTTTGACCGCGGATCTCTGTAAAAAAGTCCTGCGTGGGAATCCTGCACGTGCCTTCATTTTTTCAAAGTTACGTCATAAACATTGCGAGGGCAACTGAGTTTCAAAAATGTTCTCATATGTATATGAATCTCCCAATCCACACTTGGCTAATGTGGACTGTGGTGTTAAACTGTCTCAATGTGACGAACACACCAACCCAGCAGTGGCAGTTAGTTGAGAACCTAATATAGGAGCATAGGCACAGAATAGCGATTTGATGACCCCATAGCCCAGTTGGTAGTGACTCTGCCTGCCGAGCGAGGAGTCCCGGCTTCGATTCCCGGCTGGGGCAGACATTTATGTGACAGATAAATGTTTGTACTCGGGTCATGGGTGTTTGTGATGTCATATTTGTGTATGTCCATGCCACCCGCAACACAGGGAAACCTAGTGCGGGGGTGTGAGTGTGTAAACATTTACATTTTTATTAATTTTATACGGTTTAAAGATATATCTATATAACCAAGTAACATATCCAAGAATAAAGTACTAAATTATATATTTATTTCAATTTGCTGATCTTATATCGGGAGATGACTGTTTTATCAACAAGAAATGTAATTATATCTATTTCTGAGAAGAAGAACTTCGCGATCTTTCCTTCCGCCAATCAATGTCGACAAGGCGCGTGCGGTTTGCCTGTAATTGGATTTTATTCGATACGTAACAAATATGATTGCAATTTGCTAGAGTTCTACGGGCCTCGGGGCTCTCTACACGGCTATGGAGTCCCGGATTATGCTGCTACAGTCCGGAATGGTTAAAGATTGTCTCGTTTGTTTGATTCGCATAATTTTGGCGCTGTGATGAACATTTCATAAAAGGCAATGACTTGAGACCAAATACTTAACAGTGAGAGAAAAATCAAAATAAGTTGACGATCATTTAGGAGACACTCCGGAGTCTGAAGACTGATTTTACAATAATGCTTTGTAACCATAACGCGGTTGTTAAGTATAATAAACGTGCTCACTGAAGCACGAAAACGCTCTTGATATATTCCACTGATTAAGATAAGAATGATTTGTAATGTGTAATGTTCGATGAACAGCTTCTTCACTACTTTTATGCTTTCTCCCGTTATTTGTTGTACTCTTACAAAATACCACTATTAACATCCGGCCGTACATTAAACATGTCCCAACACGGTGCACGAATACCGTTGAGATCAAACTGGTAGCACCTGATTAATCCCAGAGCCCAACGATCATCAACAGGAGGGACTATACGCCATTGCTTCGTTTGTCGTCCAGCAGGATATGCGCCGACCGGGAAAGCTAGCTAAAACTCAACAATAGATAAAGCCCCATACACCAGAGTCTAAAGTAAACAAATCACAGAGAAAAAAACAATTTTATTAGGTAAAAGAACCTCTTTGCGCCGCTCGTCGCTGTAAAAGAAATAATTTGGTTACTTTATTATGAATGACATGTAGAAAAGATGAATTTCCATTCAACGCGTCAGACATAATTTGTCTGCGGATAAAACGCAAAAAAAATCCTGGTTAGATAATCATTACGTTAGTAGAGTTGTGTTATATTTATTGTACGTACATTTCTTTCCATTAGCATCTTTGGTGACAAGGTATACATAATATAAAGCTTATATTCCTTTATCGTATACCAACCAATTAACGTATTCAACTCAACATGCAATAAAACAACCCATAAACAAATATAACACTTAATGGTCAATGAACGTAAAATAAATTCGACTTTAAAAATGTTCTGCGCTCCACAGGTGGTCCGACGGCGCACTGTACTGGGTTTTGATAATTAAACAAACACAATTAACGCGTTTTTAGTAGGAAATGAATATGTTCGAACAATAAAGAGACTTGCAGATAACTCCTTGCAGAGTTATAAAGTACTACTAATTCTACCATGAACTTGCCTGTAAATTTACTAAATATATCAGAATTATTCACGAAATACCGCAAGTAATTCATAATGGCTAGAGACATAAAAGGTAGAGATGTAAACATCCCACCAAACTAGTACAAGAAGTAGGCAAAACTAATTTAAATCAGAGAAGCTATTACTATATTTATAAAATAAGCGCATCAAATTCGCGCACGTTTCACAGGAAAAATAAAAACAAAACTTTTAGGTGTAAAAAAACCTGCAACAAAATAATTAACTTTAATTATTAATTTGTAACTGATTTTATAGGATTTCAAAATGTTTATTTTTCTAACTTTAAATTAATATTTGACAACAATCCCACCTGATGGTAAATGTCTTATTTATCTATAACAAACATCAATCTGACTGTAATACTATTTTATTTATTTGGATTGTTATTTATTTTGGATGATATTAATAGTTAGTATACCGTTGCTTATAATTGTATTTTTAATTTATAATTGTATTTTATTGTGTGAACATTAATAATATTTTAGTTCGCAACATTTACATACGTTGGCGATCTTATCGATTCCATTTTATTCCAGCAAATAAATTATTCTGATCATAAAGTGTAAAAATCACCATTTAATAACATGACCGTTACCTTGTAACTATTATAACATCTGTCAAATAACGTTGATAACGCCATTGGCGAATCAATCTTGGAAATTGTACATTACTTCAATGACTTCATTCTAAGGTAATCGAAGCAGCAGCCCTCAACCCCAGTAGACTGAATAGTAGTTTGATTGCACTTTATATACTCAATAGTAGTACGCCCAACTCGCTTGGCTTGTCGCATGAACACAGTAAGTACGTAATACTCAGAGTACATCGGAGATTGGGAAAGAAACGGAAAACTACTGTTTTATGCTCAACACTTATTCTTACAAAAACATACAGTCACACAGTAACTTATACGCATAAAACTCACGCCAGCCACTGGATTGTTAGAAATAATCAGTAAATAATACAAGACAAACATTGCCTGTCTGTGCCCACGCGTTAATCTGAAAAAATACCACACGGATTCACTTGCCGTTTTATCAATAGCTAGAGTGACTCCGACAAAGTTAACGATGTAAATATAGAAACTTAGTGCAATAACGAAGACTTAACAAAAAGTTGAATTAAAGATACTTTTTGCGAACGTAATAATCAATGATATTACTTCTATATTTCACGTAAGTTTCCCGAAGCGATGACAGGGCGGGAAATGTATAAAATATAAACGATCACACACACGCTAACATTTCCTGTATCGGGAAATGTTTTCCATTTTATCCGTCATATAAATATCGGTCCTTCCATTCCCACTCGGAGTGCCATTACTAACTCAACGATAAGCAGTATCGACATTCAAATTTTCGAGAAACTATTTACGTAACCTTAAAGTTCAGTAAAGTAAAGCAAAATTTAACTTCGGTGAAATAAAGTTAACTTAAAAATAGTTACAATTAGAAAAACATAAAATTTATCAAACAAAGTCTATTGATGTTAAAAAAAATCTGTCGATCACAAGATCGTGACAGGGTTACAAGCAGCAGTGGTTACCGGTAGAGACAAATATTCACGAGCACCTATTTCAGAGTTAGAAGAGATAAGTCTTGTTAAACGCTTTCAGCAGAAGATCTTCAAGCATTTCGTTTACCCGGTATCCCCCGCCTGGCTGTACCCACCGTTCCCATGTTTCATAATTAGAAGTAGAGACCCATGCGTTCAGTGCACTATTATTTGGTAATTATCAAGTAGAATAAAATATGATTGACATTAACACGTGATATAAAGCTTCTGTAATTTAATAACAAACTTCACAGCATATTTACACCTACTCATTACTCAAGTCTAAAGATATATTTAAAATATAGTAAACAAGACAATTTTCTACATCAATGCAATTGATCATAGTCAATTAAACGACTCCAGGTTGATTGATTAAGCGGAAGCAATCAGAATCACCCGACATACATCACCAATGGTTTTTGTATCCTTGAAACTGTGCGTGAATACACCGGTTATATTTCTCAGTAATAAATCAACAAATAAACAAACATAACCGCTCACACACTCAAACCCCTGCTCTAGGATTTCCTGTGTTGCCGGTAGTATGGACACACAACTAGACACCACATACATCACGCCGACAAACATATGTCTGTCACTTAAAGGTATGGCCTCGGCCGGGTATTGTACCCGGGACCCGTCGCTCGACAGGCAAGCTCACTTACTACCTGAGCTACAAGATCGTCAAACAATAAAATACATGTGTGGTATAATAAATACATTTAATAACTTACCACATATATGAAAGCAAGATGGATGGAAACTAAACCAACTAACGAGCTGTAATAGCGACAATGTATAATCGCCAAATATTATTGGTTTTGTGAGAAATTAAACATACCTAATTTATAACTATCACTAATAGACTATATGATCAACATTTCATGCATTTTTATTTGAGATGAACTCGAATTAACTATTAAGCCAATGTAAGGGGTAGTACAGCTAAATACATGTTTGAGCTAGATAACTGGGTCCAAACTGTCAACGACTACGTAACGTAAGGTAAGTACTGGTTTGTGCAAAGACAGTTCTGTAACATTTAGGCAAGGCGCTACTGACGTCACGAGACTTATCTCTATATTATTTAAATCATTCTACATAGTGACCAAAAGTGCGTTGGGCCGATTACATCGTCAAAGTCGCTGGACACTCGTAGATGCAAAAAACACAAGATTGAGTAGTAGGCTGGCAAGAGTTAAGGGAGGCCTTCTTTACCCAGCAGCTAAATCCTACAAGTTGTGAAGTGTTCGTAAAATTCTAAATTCCTATTCCAAAAAAAAGATTAGTAAAAATAAAATTCAATGTTAACAAATAAGAACAACTCCGACTATGTTTTTACTGGGAATGAAAGAACAAAAACCAAGCAATAACAATCGTTATATAACAACATAAAATTAAACCAATAATAACAAATAATTATTCTTGTTATTGTTAGCTGTGAACTTTTGAAAATAAACCCAACTATTATGTGTATGACAGATCTGTATATTAAGCGGAAGAGTACAAATAAAACCCTTCTTAAATTTTATTAACGTAAATCCAGTATTTATTCCCATTCCTTTTCAGGTCAGGCGGTTAGGTTGTGGAACTCGCTATCATTTACTGTGAGAGATTCTGAAACACTCTCGGTATTTAAAAACATGTCACAGATTCCTGCTCAGCTAAAACTGGGTGACAATGAGCTATATAATAAAAAAAATGTATTATATGTTTCTAATTTTTGGACCTATTGGAAGAAATGTCTGATTAGCAATAATTAGTGCCCTTGTACAAACTTTTTCTACATATTTTGTTCTCTATAATTTTATTGTGTGTAATAAAATAAAATAATGACGTTTAAAATAATAACAGCGAAATTGCACAGACTTCTCAGCAGTTCAATTAAGTCGTAGATTATTAGTAGATTGTGTGGGCAGTAATTGACGATATATGTATATATGGATTTAATGTCTTAACGCGTTTATTTTGGATTGACTTTAGAAATTAATCTAACAAAATATTATTATAATTTTCACTCACTTCAAGATGTTAAGTTATTAAAACATATATATTAACGCATATTAATACAATAATTGAGACGTGTTATCTGTATTTTCGCCAAGATGAACAGCAGTTCAATGTAGTTATAAATTATACAGATAGTTATGAAGACAGATAATAACACACATCACGTAGATAAACCACAGATACAAATTACTTTTAAACGTTTTAATTCACACTTCTTGAATTTTAACTCACATCTAAAGATCGGAGTTCCCATGAGATTACAGTATGGATAACACTTCTGTGGATGGCAGCAACAGTGTATTTAATCAAAATATGTGACTATATACTTTCTTCATAACAACCCGTAACAGTCAATGAGATTAATCGGATCGGGAATTAAACCCCTTGTTCATCAAACTGGCCAAGAGCCTTACATATCAATAGTAATCGCTCCGTCCAACCCAATCCACTTCGACATTCTATATAATTTTGATATCACAGACAGATACATTAGTTTTCATTTTTAATGTTAATAATATCAGTTGAGAGCATACATAAATATATATATATATACCTATTTCCTTATAGCGTTATCGCGTCAATATCACGCATTAGAGTTTCGATTACGAAATGATTGCCCGTCCACCCGGATCGCAAGTATTGAGTTAAAATTTAAATTGAATACTATTTCTTGACGACATGTACTCAAATTTATGGCCATGTGTAATGGGACTCTATAATAATAGTGAAGCAATAATATATGGAGTTACAGACTTCGAATGCGTATCTTTATTAGAAGTTCTTCAAATCATACGCGACCTGCAATAAGTTAAGTTTGTGATGCGCGCTTAATACAAACAAACAATTGACATTTAACGCCATCCTTGGTTATTCCTAAGCCTTTATAGATCATCTGAAAGCTCTTTGGCAATCGTCTCGCGTGTAAAAATGGGATTTTTATTAGAAAGAAATGTACATTAGCTTGGGTATCTCTCTCATGCAAAGGATCCATAATCTTGCCCGGGAGATTATAAATCCTAATAACTTACTTTGATCGTGAGGTATTTTCGCTTATGACCACGCAGAAACTGTCTTTCTTTTCTATTCTTTCCAAGATCGAAAACATAAATAAATGTACCTGTTTACTTAACTAACTTATCTGTTATGAGTACCGCGACGGATTGGAATATGCTGTCCACATCGCTGTTTTCATACATTACAGTGAGGATAACTTAAGGCTACTTCACCACTTACCATCAGGTAGGATTGCAATCAAGCACTGACTTATAATAATTAACAAAAAACTAACTACATTATCTCGAAAGTTAAATCGACATTTAAATCCCTCTTCTCTCTCACTCCTCTTGAATCGGATTGAAACAGAACATTTATCAGAATCTATTACCGTATTTCACCATCAGTTACCTACTAAGTTCGATATTTCTTAACGTAGCTTTTACCTCAAAACGATTTTCAACAACTTGCAAACGATTAAAATCTTACAATTTATGTAACTCGTATAAACTTAACTTGAAGTTTACGATCGCTCTTATAACATACGCCCTCAGATTCAAATACACTCCACTCGATTAAATATTTTTTGGCGAGTACCTACTCGAATATGTTTCAATAAACAATGCGTTATCATACTTTTTCGTTAATTTAATAGTCAGTCTTTGATTAAAGTTAAGAAATTTGTTCGTGCAAACCTTTTAAGATTACGACAGATAATTGTAGCGTTCGGCAAATTATATTGTTATTGCATATTTGACTTTGCCGCTTCGGACGAAATAGTCATACACGATGAATAACACACTTTGATAATTAATTAATTTAGATAATTACCTATATTGAAGTTGTGAACGGAAATGCAATTCATTTTTACTCGTATCTATTAATGTCTTTAATGAAGTACATAATAGCTATTTTTGACCGGTGACGGGTAATCACGGTTTTTGTGTTTTCTTACCGATATTCCTACCCAATACGAGTACATGGATCGTAATCGCGGTGAGACTGCGGCGGCGGCGGGGGTAAACTCTTGACACTAATGACAGATGGGACTGTCAACTTTACGTCTCCTACGTTTTGGGTTCTTTAAATAACATATCACAACACACGACACTAAAAACATTTTACACAAGTTAAAGATGTACTAACTTTAGTGGTCTTCGCGTGAAATGACTAAAATTAAAAAATTGCTTGGTTTCTATATCATTAGTAACTTGCCTACAATAAGAATAAAAAAATGGAATGCGCAAACTTGGCTCGTTACAGGCTTATTATAAATACTTGTATATACAGATTAAAGGCATAGAACATTCTGTGCCTTTTTCTAAGTTATTGCGCTTTACCATCTAAAGCTACACCACCACTTATAATAAGAAAAAACCTACAGCTCTCCCGGTATGGTATAATAAAACATATTTCTACTTAGTTCAGTACTCTGTAAAATTTATATTAATTATATATATAGTGACATATCAAAATCATGTGAAAACAAACTTGCCTTTGAAAAATGTATTTATTGTAATAGTTTAATAATCTTTTATCAAAAAATACTTTATCATGATTTTTAAATTTACAAAAAGACAATTTGGCAAATTGGGAACGGATTCAATTTACAAAGTGAATACGAGTGCGAGTAAGAACAAAGCAAATTGCGTCAATTTACATTTTTCATTTAACATTGTATAATTGAGTGGATATATAGAACGTACAAAAACGCAAATTCAAACACAGTAACCGAATACATCCATTTTCTAATTTGTCTTTTGCAAAGCTCTCCTAAACGGGAAAGCGCTGGGAATTTCACAACCGCTAAAAAAAGGAAAAATAAAATAACACAAATATCCAGAAATTTGACATACAAACATCGGCTCTAAATTGCCTCTGAACACGGCGTACGGAAAAGAAACCGAGATTATACGCAAATTAACATACAACCTTGAGATGTGAGCAAACAAACCAAACAAACAAATGCGTGTTGATTTATTACAAATTTCATCAAAAGTAGTAATATACTTCAAACTTAAATGTATGTACGGAAATTTATATTGAGTTTACCAAGAATTAAGTAGGATCGTCAAACGTATTCGGATATTAAAATTAACTTGTATTTATTTTCTATGAAATAACTCGCTCTCGAGAAGCAGTAATCCAGATAAAAATATTTTATTTCAACTCTAACTAACAAAAACTATTGACACAATTAGCTATGGAGGAGCTTACAGTATCCGGAACTAATATAGATGCACCAGCATCCCCATAACTCCCAAAAATAATATTAATAATAACCTGGAATATGCCTGTTATAAATAATACTGGCTTACCGGTTAATTTAATAATTATCGTCTTCTTTAGAAAATTATAATGGATGCTATGTCAGGGGCACGTCGAAACCTATCAATTAGATAGCATTTTAAGACCCATCGTTACTTCACAAAACTGTAAATAGCCTTCTGTGCAAACTATTCAACAGTTACATCCCATAATCGATTTATCTTTAAAAGAAAAATACAAATATTGGTACAAGTATTGTTGTGCGTAAAAACATACTTTGTTAGCATACTACCTCTTTAAGAACATTTAATGGTGAGTAATCTTACCTAGACTAGTTTCTTACATCTCAAAACGCAGCTCGTCTAGGTTTGTTTGTTTCACAGATGTCGCTTCAGTGGACATCAACAGGTAGTCTCGACAGCGATCGCTTTTTAACCTTATCAGCTAGTATTACGGTGCAATTCTCTCTAATAAGATATCAACAAATTCTTCAAGCGATTTTGTAATCAAAAAACTGATACATACAGTTTAAATTCCTCCGCAGATATCTAGACGTGGATATGCGCCTGGCCGGGACACTGAACAAACATGGAGGACTGTTCCCTTCATTTTATTTTCCATTCCAGTAGTAACTTTTAAATTTATTTTTATCGTGGGGGCTGTTGCCACTGACAGATATTTGTTAAAGAGAGAAGTTTGCAAGTTGCAATGTTTGCCTATAAATACATTAATAGTGGAGAAAAAGTATGTTTAATCATTTAAGAGGTTATCTTTTGATTGCCTGTCAATTCAACTCTCTAACTCTTGATTAGACGTTGAAGTTCAGTATTGGCGAAGTTTGGTTTCAAATTCAGAATTTAATTTTGTTATTTTTCGCTGGCGTTGATTTATTAGCTTTATATGCAGGCAATCTTTGGAGGGAGGAAATTTAGAAACTAGTAATGCAATAGAGGAATGAATAAAAAAGTTAGAACAAAAATATTAAGGAAAATCGGAAACCTTCGTTATCGCTTGATTACTACTATACACGAGATGTAGACGAGGACTTATTTAATTGATCATAATATATGTTCTATTTATTAGGACTATTATTCATAAACCTGAATCACCAAAATCCAGGAGCGTTACAAGATTAAAGACAATATTTTATTTACGTTTTACTCTGACACCTTTTAGGTAAGTGATGTAAAGCGATGAACGCTTGAAGTCAGTGTAAAAACACTGGTGAAAACTGAACGGATGGCAACAATATTCGATTGTAATGTACGTTCACAGTTCTAAAAATCAAGATTTCTTTGAAAACAACGCAGCACTTCCGTAAAAGTATGTTCCATGTGAACAAAGAAATCTTCGAAAAACATCACAAAGACGTCAATTTGCGTTTCCACTTGGTCTCGGCTAGTTGTTCAAACGCAGCACAATCCCGGTATCAACAAGTTGAACAAACGAAATCAATCGTGTCGTGCTAAACGGTTGCTTGCGCATCGATCACGGGGCAATTAGACTCCTTTTGGACCGCTCGATATCAAATTATATGTGCAAACTACCAACGATCCGTAGATTAAAATGCGTAGATTCTTGGGAATTATAAGGTTTATCTCTTGAAAACTGTCTAACATGTTAATAAATACAGTAAAAAGTAGACGTATTTTTTTGTATTCCATAAAAGTTAATTATTAAAAGATTAAAAGTGAAAGCAGTTCTATGAATAATCGTTGCCAAAAAATACTGTAGAGAATTAGGATACAAAGAGGAAGATCTAGACCAGTCTGTTGACATACAGGCGTATCGGGCTATGAAGGCATTAATTCCTGGTAAGGCTCTTTGCACTACATACTACTCCAGATAAGACGCTCAGTATTTGATTTTATTTGTTTGCAATAACATGAGTTTATGAACCAAATCATTATTACAACTTCCGCCCTCTTAGACTTAACACTACTACGAGTATATTAATGTGCCCGCTACAATATTAGAGTCACGAGGCCCATAAAAACAAAATTGATGACAAAATTTTATAATTTTAATTCTACAATATGGTATGAGCATCAACACATTCATTGTGTCAACATCTTCAAGGTTTTGATAAAGAAAAAAATCTGTTCGAGCCAAAAGGTACATGTACGTATTTACTCCATACGCCACTGGTACGTTATAAAACCTTGTCAAAATAATACTCAATCGGCATTACATAACAACCTATTCAATTTTTTTGCAGTAGGAAACCCCCATTTGAATCAAACACTCGTGCATTGTCAACAATCAAGAGAATCGCATCAATCAAATATGGCGGCGACCTTGAGTAGGTCACGGTGGCGTGCGCCTGCGTATGCGCATGAGAGACGAAAGTTACGATTACATGTACGGTACGAGTATTAATGTTGCGTTTCATCGCTACATCATACAGTGTATCTTTTTTAATAATGTCCCTCGGGTAGCTTCGTTTTGTTTTACACAAATTCCACACAAAGATATATTGTATTATTTTATTAAACGGATATAGCAATGTAGAGTGCAGATCAGCCAGGTATTAAATGGCCACTGCAGGCTGTAGACGAATTTAAAAACGACTGTCCAAATAGGCCTGCTGTTTGTGTCATGTCAATTTAAATTTGAGCATATATATTGAAATTATAGCATCAATAGTCTTCGCAGATTCCAAATTTCTACTTCACCCTGTAACTTTAAAAGTGTACGGTATTTAATGTCCACGTAGATTTTTTACTACGATACAATTTACGTATAGATCAAATTATTTGTGAAAGTTATGCAATATGTTGGTTTTTTTGAGGTCTTATACAGGATGGATGAAACATTTATTACAAAGCAATTTTACAATGTACGATAAGAACTAGTACGACAAAACGCCAACGTTTACAATTTCACAAGAGTAAGGTGGATCAATTTAATGGTTTATGTCAAAATCATTCTGAAAGAAATATCTCCGACATTTTACTTGTCATGACATCATTATGAGCAGCAACATGTAACTTCAAGACAAAGAATTAAAAAAAAGTTGATTGTAGTGAGTTTTGGAATCTAATTCATCCATACCATAAATACGTCCAATGATCGCGAATGGACATGGGGTCAGGGAGGTTTGCAAGGACATCCAAAACGTGCTCCTCTCGGTAGTAGTATATACCGATCACATGATTTTGCAATACAAATAACTGAGTAAATATTTCGCAACAAAGTTCTTCCATTAAATGTGTATGTGTTCCAATTAGTAGCTAACGTACACACGTTTCGTCACAGCTGGTGGGGCCGTAACTATCGCGTCGGCTGAGGCACCGTCAATGCTCTGCCGGTTGAGAAAGGAGCGATGAAGCCATGGGATTTTTGAAGAGTCGTCGTAGTACCGCGGGGAAACTAATATTGCCCTTGAGTTAATTTGTACAGATTAATTTATTAACACACACCGAACATCGGCATCTTATTCATGACATCAGCAATCCTATCATATCACCATCATATCATATATCATATGTGATCATCATTACTTTTGGATCAAGTCTATTAAGAAAACAGTGGGTTTGTGTAAATGGGTCGGTTGTCGTGTTTTATCTGTCAATAGCATAACCTTCCTTCGTCTAGTACCACACCACCGCGACATCCCAAAACTTTTGTAGTTCACAGATATTTTGTGAGAATTTACATTATTTCAGTGAGTGTCACTGTAATAAATCACATTTGTTTATTACACCTCTCCAGAAAACTCCGCCCACAACTTGCGTCACATGTCGAAGAACATGTATTTCCTACATATTTCTACTTGCAAACGAAAACTTTTTACTGTTGTAATAACAAAAACTGTAACGCGGCCGATACTCTACATTGTCACATAACTAAATATATATAAATGTATGTAGTTGATTTTGTTATTGTTATTTTTTTGTCTTTCTGTCTCAACACGTTTAACACAAAAACCGGTAAACAAACTTAGATAACTGTGAGTATGTTGCAAACATATTAAGAGCCATATTGGAAAGTATTTAATTCCAGAGATTTATGATGAGAGGAACCTGACGAGCTCGTGAATAGCACACGCAATGTATCAAATACCACCAAATAACGTAAAATACACTTACCTGATAACAAATGACAGAAATTATGAAAATAATTATTATTTAGTAGACAAATTTAATTTACCTAGGTTAGACCTTACAACTGCAGTATAATTACATTAATCTATACCGCCTTTCGGAAACCATAATAGAAGCTAAACAATAAGTGCAGTGTGGAATTGGATAAGCAGAGATCGAACCTGGTGCGACCACAGCCAAAGACATGGGCGTCGTGAGTCGCACGGACCTTTACCTAGAGCAGCACCTGGATCGTCTTTTAATTAAATAAGAACTTCCTTAGAGGGTACGTTAACCCATTGACTGCCAGACATATTTAGAGCGTCTTGCCCTGGGTGCCGCCGAGGTTTTATTTTGAAGAATACATGAAAGTTTACAAATATAATTATATTAAGTTACTGATATAATATTGTAATAGCATTTACAGTAATTTTGATTAAAAAATAAAACTACGAGATATCTCGTAGCTGGCAGTCAATGGGTTAAGCTGCCGTCATATGTCATTTAATACTAAACCTTCAAAAACTTCGACAATTTTTTTTACCCCTACACCACTAAAACAACGTTATGGAATACGCTGCAAGCTCCTCACACGTGACCAGAGTCACGTGCCTCACAGTAACCCACTTGTATTGACTCCAAGTAGATATATTTGTAAGGCAATATTTTGGTTATATCTTTGCATTGCAGATGCATCCGCCTTCGATTAAAGATCACTAGTACCGAGTTATAATACCGGTAACAATTTAAGTGATGCATTATTATTTAATAGCATTTAATTAGTGGGCGTACCCACTTTAGAAGCATGGGCCCTGTGCATATAAATTAACAAAATGCCACGTTCTACGTAAATCTTTTAATATGTTAAACATCATAATTGAATATTAACATGAAATAAGACAATTCATCATGCTTAGAAATAAATGAACATTCAAATTTACCAGTTTATGGATGTGAAGAACGTTACCTCAATGTACTGCAATAATTAATCCTACAATTTTAATAATGTATTTTGGTTTATTTACTAAATAATTGACGTATATAAATTATTTTAATCGTTTAGGTATTCTGTAAATAAGTTTATGCACATCATTTTGTTTGTGTTTTGACATTAAGGAGAAGAAACGGCGAAAGAATCTCCTCAGCACATCTTTTAAAATAATGTATGGCAATTACAAATTAAATTCAAATTCATATATAAATACTTATGTGAACGCATGAGATTAATATCAGTCCGTTCTCGTAAGTTTCAGCAGTAGTTTTACCTACCTTCACTCATGTATAAGTTGTTATCTCTCAAAAGTGGGTATCTGGTTTCAAACACTTTTCCACCTTCAGAAATCGGAAGAATCCCTAATTTTGATGACTTTTACCGGTTAAATAATCTGGTCCGCATATTTTTATACCAAGGACTCGTACTTAGTATGTAATATATTAAACGGAATGTTGAGGAAACAGTCCCGATTGCCGTCGTTCGATTTCGTTAAGCCTTGTCGAAAGTTTACGAATGGCTTAAGAAAATCTGACACATAGCTTGGCCCTTAACTACTTCTTGTACTGACTTTGGACAAGATTATTCCTTAGTAACTTATTTATCCATTAGTACAGCTGGTGTTGTACATCTGCTCTGATATCTCTCTGAGAGTATTAAGTGATTCAAGACTAACCTGCACACGTTTGTATAGACCCTTAGCAATTAAAAATTATATGCACGTATAATATAAAAAAATGTTTTCATAACTAAATAATGCGACTTGATACCGCAAGTCGCGATGAAGCCGGTTAAAAGTTTCTTGCAGTTTACTTACATTCGAATAAGGCATTAATGTGTACTGGTCTTTAATTCCAAACGTAAAGCATGTACATTGATGTGTTTTGCGTGTTGTGTGTGTACACATGCGTACAAATTGTAGAGAACGGTTAGGATGATGTCAGCTAAATGATTTGCATTCCACAGATGCACACACAATGCAATTTCTCTTTTACCGCATCACCTGTATGTATATCTGTGATACGATCTGTCACTGCCAAACTAACTCGTACATTAAGAAAATTAAAAGCAATCGAATATTAAGTGATTAATCGAATTCTAAATAAAGTAGGGATGTTGTGGATATGAAATCTCGGATCTGAACATGAATAACATTTCACCGATTTCTGTCACCGTTACGAATATACAATTACGTCGGATTATCCGATTGTTTCGAAGAATTTCAGGTACGGATATTAGATTATTTAGAAGTTAGAAAAAATGTTTATTTCTAGGTATTTACTTGGTATTATAATCACAGAGAAGTAAAAACAGAATAAATATCTGAAAATGTGAAAACCTGTCATAATGTTAATTTAGACTCTGCCCCTATCCGAAATTATTCGAAACCTTTTTATCGGGTTCGGATACATTTAATTTTGGATCCCAGACAGTTTCGGTTAAGGTTACGGAGCTCCATAACAACCTCAAATAATGTATCGAATATTAAATTCGATCATACAGCCCCGTCTCTGAGGAATACAACTACTTCATCGATCTGCAATGCGTTGACATGCCCTTTGTCTTATCGATTAACAATGAAGTTTGTACTATAGTACTTAATAACCAATAATGACATATTTCTCTAGCTTCCTGAATTAACATATTTGTACATAATTTTGTAATAAGATAATTAGAGACACAAACTCTTATCACATCGTGTAATAACAACCGAACGTCACTTACTGGTAAGTTCCTATGATTCTGTGTTACGACTACGCACTTTGAGAAATAAATTTACCGAATAGAATCCAATATCTATATCTATCTATTTAAATCGACGTGCATCGATACCATCATGTACCTTATCTACTTTATGCGGCTTTTATAATGAAATGAAATAAAATGAAATAATATTTTATTCGAAGTTGGTTCTTACAAACACTTTTCGAACGTCAAACTACACCATCGCTTCAACAAATCCCTACCATGAGTGGTCTCGGAAGAAGAAGCGGCAAGAAACTCCCAAAGAGTCTTTTTTTCCTACTCTTTAAACTGGCTTAATATTAAACTCATGTTCAAGCAGTCTTATCCTGAAAATAATCATAAAGTTTGTAATAATCTTTCCACATAAGAATTTTTCGAAATTTCCGAATAAGAATTATAATGGAATTTTATTATAAATATTTACACATCTACCCATGAAACAGCCACCAGCTTTGCTTAGTCTGAAATTTTGAACAATCAGTTTAGCCTTACTCTTAGTATTAATACTGTGAACATTACTCTTCCTAAGAAAACTATCAGAGTATTTTTTAACGTACATAATATTATCTAAAATATATTGTGATGCTACAGTTAATATATCAATTAATATATATAAAAAAATATGTTTCACATTTAAAACGTTGTCAGTAAAATAATAAAATATTATTCCGGGTATTAAAGGCATTAATTCAAACAGTTTGTAGTCCCTCCCTTTAGACATGATTGAAATGGTTCAATTGATAGTTAAGTTATCGTTTCGAAAGTATCGATTTCAACCGTGTGCTTGTTCGGCAGCGTATGATGCGCGTGTGTCGGGTCGACGGATCAATGGTACACTTAAAAATAACGTGACAACGTAACATTTCTATCCCGTGACATTTACCTGGCAGCGACCGGCCCAGCGGCTCCCAAAGCGCTGTTTAAGCACGCTTTTTTAAATAGCTCAGAGCAATACACGCCAATTCATTAAGACTGTAATTCTATAAATATTTTGCATATTATATTATACTCTATAAACCTCAAATAATTCATACTTTCGATGAGCAACTAATTTGCAGTTTAATGTATGACGGTATATGTACGTTCTAATGTTACAATTCTTGTTGTTATTTTCATTAATTCATTTAACTATAGTACCACATTGTCTAGTTCAACTGAATTAAAAGGATCACGGTTATCTGCTTCTCTATTAGTCCATCGTCAATGAAGTATGTGTTGACAGACTTCACCCATCACTTCGAAACAGTACAGATTATGTGTTACAATATTATCATTTCCAAGTTAAATATAACTGAAAGTTTTATTAATTTTTATTGGTACTTCGAAATATTATGCCACCACTTCACCAACTCCCAAACTTTCAACAAATTTCGGGGAACTGCAAACTTTAAAAAATATTTCAAATCGCGCTGTGTAAGAATCTATCTATTTTTATAAGTAAAGCTGTTCTAATTATACCTATATAAATATACAGTTAAGAGGAAACTTGCAGCAATTTAATTTAAGGCTCGCATCAAAAATAATATCCGGATCAACAATTGCTAATTTCCAACTATAAAAGTTCCGATAATGTTGCGAAAAACGAACCGTTAATTGTCGCTTAGTGGCGCCATGCGTCAATCGCTTGAGAAAACTTTGAGTACCGCTTCATCTACTTATAATTAGTTGGAGCGCATCCAGACGAGATCCGGACGCTGCCGGGTGCCGGACTGCAGCCACTGGGCCAGCAGTGCTACTGCATCTGGCAATGCTGACAGATTTCCAATAGAGTCACAGACATCAAAAATATTTAAGCAGTAACATAAAGATAAGCCTAGTGGTTCAATGTAGGCTACTCGCACGGGAAACGCGAGTTCGAATACTAAACGTACTTGTAATTTTTCAAATAATATGCGTATTAAAAATATTTGTCAATTGCTTCGGTAAAGGTAAAAAACATCGTAAAGAAACCTGCGTACCTGAGAGTCCTCAGAGTAATAGATGTTATGAACCTAACGAATATATCTGTCCAAATCTTATGTACTCGTGGTAACTAATGGCATTAGCTATTGTTATATGTCATAAACATTTATTAAAAATCCAGCAAACTGTCCTCGCTTCGCTTCGGGGAAACTACGCCTTACGCTAAGAAACAGTACCCGCATTATTTTAAGTTAATTTATAACTTTTTCATTTATGAACGGAATACAATGAAACAAACTTTAAGTATTAGCTGATGTTCATGGTAATATATTAGTTACACCAGAACGAAATCGGTTAATACGTTTCTTAGATTAGGGCGCACAAACGCACAGACGAAAATTCTAACAACTATTGTTTTATGTTCGATTGCGTTAATAAACGCCCCTAATAATATTTTTTCTCATATATCGCTCATGTACTGAAAGCGATCAGTTAGAATTTTATTATATGTATAGAAAGATATGCATCCATTCAGTGCTGAAAAGAACACTGTAAAGAACAGATCGTTACTAGAGTTTATGTAGTATATTCGTTGAATAGTAAGCTGTGATAAGAAATTGGTCATTTTTTTCATAACTCACAGTTTGTAAATTTAGATGGCGGTACTGAGAAGCAGAGTTACAGTTGTGTATGACTCTTACTCTATGACAATATTGAAATTTCCTTGACACAGCCATTCGGTGACATTAAAACTATCAAATCTCAATTATATAATGTACTCGGTATATAAGTTAATGTGGAGCCTAAGTCCATCCGGAATATTATGCGTTTCATACGGTAAAAGACTTTCAAAAAATGCCGCGATTCCGCTGACTACCCTCCGCATACACACAAATTCACAAAAATCAGACACCCTTTATATTATCAGTATAGATTATTAATTAATTATGGCATCATGAGCCCAAAGGCATCTATGAAAGGATTCAATAATGGATATCTATTAAACGTGTCCTCGGAGTAACAATGGATATTTTCATTAGCGTTGTGTGCTTTAATGGATTTCATGAATCGGTCGACCGAGGAAAGGATATGAGTAACTACAGTTCATTTATACATTCAGTCATATTCAAACGTACGTATTATCCATAAATTCATATAGTATAATCGTTGATGCGTATGTAATTGATCGTATAACTTTGGTACGACTATCGCTTGAGCTTAAATATAATATTCTAACTAAATTCGTGTAGCTCTCTGCTCCTCTATTAATGTTATATTCAAAAATCATATCTGATTACGTTGTAAAAGTGAATATTTTTAATCTATCCCCTAGAAAAACCCCCTTTAAATGACTCTTTATTAACATATCATTATGACAGTTTTAGATTGACTCGATCGTTTACGATTAATACAATCGGAAAAACAAAATATGTTCAATGTACAGCAACGTTTACAATACCAACATTACGCATTAAACAGTGATCGATTACGATCCTTATATAATGAGAACTGAACCCGGAACAGCGCACCCTATCAGTATCACCGTGTCACTGCTACCGCGGTGCGTGGTGTGTCATCACACCTTGTTTTTGTATTAAAATATCCGGATCTCCGAGAAGAACCTCTTGTTCATAAAGCAACAAGGTAATAAATAATGGGCAAAAAATTGTCGTGTTTGTTTTTCCTAAGGTTTTTTAGCCCTAGTACATCTAGTTCTATGTACATTCTGGCGGACAGCTCTCGGCGTATAAATACATGGTAGTTAACTACACGAAGCTGCATACAGTAAATGTCAATATATTAAAAAAAAATAACATACGCGTCAACGAACAGCGAATAGATAGCACCAAATGAATTTTATGTTTGTTTGTGTAGTACAGGGATTCCCAACCTATTTTGGGCAGGTATTTTTTCGATAATGAAGTGATACCTCAGACCCCAGAGGCAAATAAGTTTATTACTATTAAATCCACCATCACATATTCACTTACAAAAGCCAAAAAAAAAACACGTAACATTATTAGGGGTCGATTTTTAGAATCAATCGACCCCCAAAACAGTTTTCGTTTGATTCGACCCTTAGCAAACCGATCGACCGCTTTGGGAATCCCTGGTGCAGTGGATACATAGTAAAAAAAACAGCATAGAAACATGCCGTTATACTCGTATACGGCCGCCAGAGACAAACCGGTGGCGTGGATACTGATGCAAACTCTCAGAAATTTAATTTTTTTTATTCGAATTTTTTACAAAGCCATTTTGGAAGTCTTACTATGCCTTCGCTCCTAAAAGTCTCTACCAGAAGCAATCTCGAGAGAAGTCCAGATACACATCCGTTTGGTCGTTTCGTCCGAAGTATAATTATAATGATACAGCCGTATACACGTAGTAATGCAGACTCGTGGCTGCCTACCTTTAATCGTTCATTCTAGTTGTCTAGCTCGTGACGGCTGCCAACAAGCGCCGTCACCGCCGGCGGTCGATGTCGACAGTCTGCACCGACGCAGCTCTCGGGCCAATCGTTTAGCAATTAAGCATTTTGCAAACCTAAGATAAAATTATCCAATTTGATGTAATAACTTGTCAGATTGATAAACGGTAATTTAAATATCAGATAGTCAAATATTACTGTGTGTACATATGGATGTGTGCTTACATGTATGTATTTACTCGTAGATGTCTGTGTACGAACGTTAGAAATCCATTGTTGCTACCCACATTTGGCGACAGGGTAGTAGTCCGTTTTTTTTCCGCAAAACGTAACTATTTGTAGCGCCTTGAACTTATCGTTTACCTTACGTGACTTCACTACATATGTGGTATACAACAGTACATTTCAATCTTTCTGTCCGTGTAAACGTGATGTTCTCAATAATTACTGCACAGACCTTCATGCGACTTTAGGCAATAGAGTTATTCACAAAAATGTATCTACAGGAAAAATATGAAAAAAAAATTAAGTCGCTTGTGATTGCTTACACTATGGGGCCCGTTAATATCGACCTGATGTGGCGCTGGTAATTTTAAAAACGCATACCTAACGCCTAAAACATCTCTCGGCGCGGTTGTAGATCGACTGGAGAATGATAATACAAATCAATTAATTACTTTGAAAGAATCAAGTGCTAAAAATACAAAACAAGCAAAATGCTTTTACACAATTTACACATAGATTATGAACTGTTTTTTCAATAAATGATTATTTATTGTATTGTACACTCGTATAAAAATATCGCTAGCAAACAGAATAAGAATGCACGCCACTCGAGTCGATGGCGACAGACGGCTCCCGAACCGAACCACTAATTATAGTTTCGTAAACCCTAATAAATAAAACGTTTGAATTTATCATCGCGAAACAGCACCGGCTATTAATTGTGTGCTATGCAGTTCTAACTCTCGTAATACATTGACAACGTTCTAGAAATCCTGTTGGTTCATTCAACCTGTTCTGTCAACAGGCGTCGAAGTTGGTTTTTTGAGCTATGCAAAAAGCGATATACAAACTAGTCTCGTCATGATTGATGAGGTCTGAAGTGCCAACGATTCCACACCAGTGGAATCTGTCAGTTCTTCAACCCGAGTCGCATTGGTTATTTTAGTATCTAAAGACCATCGAACGTTTAAGACATAAGGTTCAATTTAAACTGAAACATAACATGCCATTTGAAACACAGAAGCTCTCATAAAAAAAATTGCCCTCAGGGATCGCTGTTTTTCCTTCAGATCAGGGTCCGCTTTGCTTAATTTATGCGATCACTTATAATTCGCACAAGTCATAAACTATTAACATCTGACTATGAGTAAGTTCGCTTACCCTACTAGTAATTTTAAGATTAATTACCAACTGGTAAGCCTAAACATATGAAACGTCGGTTAATTTCGCTAAGTTCATCTGAGCAAATCACTTCGGTGAATTATGTTTACGCACTTTATTTTTACTTTACCGTCACCGGCTTCTAAATAAATATGTATGAAAAAAATCTATATGAAAGAATCTATATGAAAAATGTATGAAAAATAACCTTACAAAATAAATTAAAAAATTGTTAAAAATCTTTACAATAATTTCTAATGTCATAGCACAGCCTGGGTATGTAAAATATATGCATATCATATTAGAATAAAAGATAAAATAATCGTAAAAAAAACTAATTACATGCTGTTATCATTACTTACTGCACTTCCCTCTATTCACCTACCAGTTAGGGGTCTTTGAGTAAGCCATGTTTATAATTTATTCAATAAATAACTGTAAAAGTGTGCATCATCAGACCGGCTTGGTGTTGCCATCTAATATTAGGCAACTTCCAAGTGTCAAAATGATACAGACAATCGAAGTGGGTAAAATTCAGCTTCTTACATATTGTGACATCATTAGTTACAGCTCAACCTAATAAAATCGTCTTAAAAATAAACATTTTATGTTATTAGAAGTTTTTTAAAGTTACAATTGAACTTTTTCGATAACATTGGCGCATAAGCAACTAGCACAACCTCACCTGGAGTATGATCTACACAAAAATCTTCATTACGTACTCAAAAACGAGCAAAATCCCGTTAGCGTGTTACACTACCAAACCCGATGTATTTCCCAGGGGAAAATGAAAACACAGAAGTACATTTATTAGTTGTGACGTTGAACCTCACATCCGCCACGTCAAAGAATAAATAACGTGAGAACTGTCGCATACAACAAATCCTATTATATACCTGTGCGTGATCTTGGCTGTCACGTCTAAGGACGGGTCGTGTCCGCTGGGTAAATCAAGTTGAAGGCTTCACTTCAGTTTAAAATAGTACTACTGTTACAACTACAACACACGTTGTACATTAAAATAACAAAATAAAAACAGGTCAACTCCGAATTGGCGCTAAGTGGTATTGGAATATTGCAAAAGTGTCCAGTATTTTGTAAAAAAAAATGTGGACATAAGGGTCTGTCTAGTTTTCAATATTATAAGCTAGGAAAAAAACGGGTCTGGTTAATTCTCGCACACTTTTAACCTATTTAAAAAAAACTAAGAGATAATATGTCCATTATCTCTATTTTTTATGTATAATTTTTTTTTCTAAATATACACAACAATACATTTATTAAGTTTACTAATCACCAATTACTTATAAAGGAATTTATTCAATGACAATTATAATATTATTTAGAATATAAAAAATAAAATACATTAAGGAATTATTTAAAAAATATACATATATACAAAAAAAGAAATACAAAACTAGGTGAATAAAAAAACACTACCAAAAAAAATTTGCAGCATCACTGTCTTTAGACAAGGTTCCCAAAATACTAGCAGCATTCCGTCTTTGAATGGCAATACTAATTATTTTAAGCGAAATGCACGCCAACTATGTCCATTTGTATTTATATACAACAGTAACTCAGTTACTTATGAATCGATTATGGCAGAGTTTACGACCTTCTAAAACATTACGGAAAACTCTCAGGTATTCGGATTTTCTCACAATATTTTCCTTCATCGAATAAAATACGTATAGGTATAACTTGAAAATTAAAAGTACGTGCTGGAATCGAATCCAGAACTGTTTGCTAAATAGTATAACACAAAGTCTATTTTATTTTAATTATTATTTACATTTACTTTAAAATAATCAGTAGTTTATATTTCGGTATTTTTATTGAGCGTTGCAAAAAAATTATGTACTAAACACTAGGTACATATTAAAAAAAAACACACTTAATAGGACCAAAATGACTTCTTTACATTAACAAGTAGGTACATGGCAATCATGGAATATGGAATGAAACATTAAAAAAACATTAGATTGATACGCGCTTTGATTAACCGTTAGAACTGGCGTTAAAATATAGTACGTAACTACTCATTACCTACACGTAACGCATTAAAAATCCTCCTATACAAAATATGATAGAAAATCTTATTTGAAAAACCCTTATATACGAGTACAGAACTTACAAAACCACTTTAGATTCCGGTGTACAATTGGAAAATGTCAATAACTAATGAAATATGTCGCAAAACAAACGCCGCCTGCTCCGCGCCGTCGCGAACCTCCCCCGAGCCTTCGAGCGAAGTGACGAGCTGTGCGACATCGTTAATATTTCCTTTATTTAATAATCCAACTTTATAATACAAAAAGTTAGTGAAAGACATGCTTCCTGCTCTGGAGTGTAACCTTGTGGTTTAAAAGTCGTTCTCCAGCTGAGAGGACTTAAGATAGAATCACGTACTTAATTTAATCACAAGAAACCTAAGTGCGTAACAGCTGTACAAGAATATTTAAAACTTGTCACAAAAAGATACCGGCTGTTTTGAAAATAGTAGGCTTATGCTAGCACTATTTCCAGTAACAGCAATATTAAAATTAAAAAGTACGCGTAAATCCTATTTCCAATAAGTTTTATACAAGATAAACATTTCGTCAATCACCTTCTATTTTTAGTTGGCGGCCAAGTATAACTGATTTTATTCTCATTCAAGTTAAAATAACAATTTCATAAAACAAGTTATTTTTGACACAAAAATCCCTTTATGGATTGTTATTCACATATTATACTAGCGGCTCTGTCCGGCTTCGTTCGGGTTGGACTATTAATTATATGATGATAATTAAAAATTTCATATATTTTGCCTTGATTACGCATCATTAGGTTTGCTGATATTTTATATAGCTTATTATACAAATTTTATATAGCCAGTGGTCTGTGATAAGACTAAATTATTGATTTACTGAAAGAACTGTTCAATTTAGCGAACAATAACGACAGTGAAATGAATTTGATGAAATAACATTGAAGTCTATGCTAATAATCTAAGTTATGAATTGAATAGACATGCAAACGAAGGCGTCGAGAGACCGAGACAAAACAGTAAACAGAAAAATAGGATTAGCATGCTAAATCTCACACAATAAGGATTCTAAAAGATTTGAACGTTAGGAACTTCTTACGTCATTCCTTCCTAATGACTGAAACACATTATCAAAAGACTATACATTAGCTGCATCAGATTGTACAATTTATTAAGCCGCCGTTGGTCTCAGCGAACCGTTTTCAGGCATCGTACCTAAAAGTTTTTCTCAATCTTTTTTAACTATGTGAAGTCTTAAAATTTGGTATCGCTTAGTTCTCGGTCTGGGTTACTCGAATATAACTTCTTTAGTTCCCAGTGGAAAATATAAATCCCGTATCGGTATGATAAAGTTAATTGGCTGTAGTTGTCATTCAATAAATCGCTCTTTAAACACGTCTTCAATCTGTCACAGTCGCTTGCACCGTAACCTTTCCCGTCATCGGGCGAGCGAGATCACGAACATTGGAGTATAATGCAAAAGTCGTGAT
Source organism: Megathymus violae (assembly GCA_003671415.1). Lineage (NCBI taxonomy): Eukaryota > Metazoa > Arthropoda > Insecta > Lepidoptera > Hesperiidae > Megathymus > Megathymus violae. The sequence goes on from PDGT01000007.1 coordinate 8,220,911, forward strand.
TCACACTATCCCGCGCCACACGTTTATTTTATTACCCTTCATTATTTTAATAAGTGGTAAAACCTGCGCGACATTCGCTATTAAAACTATAGATTTAGCCTCACAGAGATTTCTCCCTTCCTAGCGAAGTCCGTAGAGCCGGATTAGCTTGAACGAGTTCAGCTTGAAACGACAGCGCGTGAAGGTTTTTATCAGAACGTAAGTGAATGTGGTGTACTTGGTGATTTGTGTTGTAGCTCTTTTGTGGATGTTTTGTTTAGTAATGCATCATTAAGAACAAGTATGACCCTTCATCGGATGTCAAAATATCAAGGGATTCAATTTGTTATATTGTTAAGCCATCATAATACGCTAGGTACATTGAGATAGTACAATGAGAATGTAAGCAAAAAACCTTTTAGAGCGCCCTAAATTCGCTTAATGGGCACAGATTATTTCGCCTTGTTTTGATGTCGATGTCAAAAGTATTACTCTTGGTATTTTTCTGCAAAACCGCTTAAAATGTGATGATATAAGGTATAAGTAGTTAGTATAATGTTTATAAAAATGCAAACATTCAAATCATTCGAAATTATTATAGTTTCACCTTCACTTGTACCTTAGAAAATACGAATCGTCAAACTATGATCCCTTGGGCTACTGGTGGCATGGACATACACAAAAGGGACACCTCAAACAACAAAGACACCATATATATATGCTTATCCCAGCCATAAATCTAATCCGAGGCTCTTCGTTTAGCAAGCAAGATCACAATTATCTAAAATTGAGAACTGTCTCAGCCACCCAAAAAGAAATTTACAATACAGAAAACAGTATATATTGAATTTTAAATATGGTTTATGAAAAATGTATCGTCGCAAAAGACATATCTTTTTCTACCTCCGCGATCCAACGGCCCCTCAACTGAATCATACAGCAAAAAGTTTTGTCACCATGTTTGTCTCCAAACCTGTAATCCAGTTAGTAAGGCACGTGCGACTTATTACAGTAGAACTGGTAACCTCAGTGGACCATCCGTACGGCCTGTCTACGCCACTTGCGGGTTTTCTAAGAATAATAAAAAACAAACTCGGATTGAGATTTCGTATGTCGCTTTGTCATAATATACAACACTAAAACCAGTAACAAATATGTGTACGTCAAAATATCAGCCCCAGCCGGAAATCGAACGAAGCCTCGTTTGGCATACAGTGGCACCAATTACTAGACGCACCATCAAACTACAAGGAAACCCTAAGACGTTCACAAAAGTTACAAGGTCTCAATAAAAAGGAGATAGATTTCAAAAATAAAAATCTACCTAACGTTAGAAAATTAAGAGAAGGTATATTAGCAAAATAAAAACCCAGATATGTTTGGCTTTGCAGCAGGAATTACAGACTGGCAAAAGTCTGGCAAAAGACTGGCAAAAGAACATGAAACGAATTTCATATCTAGTGTAGAAAAATAGATAATCCGTGAAAGAATAGAAGATATTCTACGATAAATAATTTTACTTCCGAAAGCTGTTTAGCATCTAGTGCCAGAATAATAGCCCCAGGACATTTAAAAATATCAAGCACAGCTATGACAGTGACAATAGAAATTCTGTATTTATTATTTTATTTTAACAAACGAATTTACCTATTTTTACTTTTAAGCGACGTGTTGAATCGCAGCTTGTAGAGAAAAGATAGTATGGATACATATTCTAAATGTCATATGTTGATTTCAAAATGTGCTGAGCAGTTTCATTCATTGTTTCTTCTTCTCAAGATTACATCACCTTTTCGAAACGGTAGTAGAAGCAAAACATGACACGCATATGTCTAATTAAATGTACATTATTTTTAGGTCAATGTCATACAATATTCATAAAAAACTGCCAAAGTAGTTTCATCTGCGTGTTTGCAGACTTGGCCAATGTACATGTAAATAGTAATAGTTACTCTACAGAAGTTTTCTTAAAATAACAGCACAAATAACCAAATACTTTAACTGCCCAAACTTTTACTTTGGTAAGATTACAAAACAATAAACTAACAGAGCGTACCGTATGTAACATATAAAAAGTGGGTAGGATATTATCTGATTCCGAATGTTAATTTAGACATGCGCATCAAATATTAAAAATAATTATTGCAATTATATCAAAAACCATTCTCTTGTTGAAATTCTCCGCTACGTTACATCACTCGGTGCCGACCGTGGATTCGTTTGCGCAAGTTGTTTGAGATGCTTTCAATTCATTTAATTTAAATTGTTGCAATGCGCCGCTGGAACGTTGACAGTTATCATAACTTTAATATTTACGACCTATATCGATCTCCAATACAATGTAGTACTAGTTTTGTATGTCTAGAATATAACGCAGTGAATATTTTTGCGTCTGTCGGAGTTACCTCGATAGTCGATATATTTACAATCTTGATTTTTAGGATGCCATCGCAGGAATATTATCTAACGATACAGTGTTAATCTTGTAAGGAAAAGGCTTTCACGTTCTCAATCGCTGGGTAACAGTTGATCAACGAACAAGTTACTCTAAAAGTTAACATCGACAGAAGAGAAGAGCACGAGTAACGAAAATATCAGACTAAAAAGAACGCATATTTTAAAGTTCATTCCCTTTATTACCTAGGACTTCGTCGTCATTTAATAGTAAAACCATGTTTCGTGTTCACTGACGCGATTTATTGGGGCAATGGTAATAAATTATGGTAGTAATTATGACCGAAAAAATATTTGGACTCTAATCTCTTTAATCACGTACTATTTCACAGTTAAAAGAGACGAAAGGGTTGACATAAAAGGGTAACACTTCACTTTACTACGTGTACATGTTTTAAAATGAATTAAAGTTTGTTTAATTGGTGAATTCTACATTTGAATTTTTCTAGTATAAGTGAAATACTTATAATATTTTTACCAGTTACGTCTTTTCCTTACTTTTAATACAAAGTTCTCCTATCTAATACTTTGCTCATATTAGCACGATAGATGATTTCTCCGAGACGCTTATCGGTGATATCAAGGTACGGTCAGCATTAAAAGGTAACAAGCCTACGTAAGCTTCAATACACGTTTATAAATATAATAACATATCAGTCTCTGCAATTTATATATCTCAAATATAAGTAGTATGGATAATTAAACAATTATATTACTCCCATTCACCCCCCTGCAATTGAATTTCCTGAGTCGTGGACTGCATAGATGTCGGACACACAAATTAGATAAAGACGTGAGAAGAAATATTTATCTTTCACATAATCTTGGAGGACCGAACCAGAAATAATCATCTTCATTATTACGCGGTAGAACATCTTGAATGGTCAAACATCTGCAATTTTGGCCAAGAAGTAAGTTTTCATTTCGGTTTGAAGGGTACGACGGCAAACCAAGTCAGACAATTGAGACGTTTGTCTTTAAGATATCTCAGGAATCATATTTACTAGTACATTTATGCAGCCTTAAAAAAAACTGCAGTTATATTCAAGGTTCATTCCTGATCTAATCTAATACAGTCAGGTATCATATATTGATCGAAATATCGCAAAAAAATTTGCTGTGGTGCTGATTGACTTTTTATATCCATAGCTAGCAAAACAACTAATGGCCATTCTCATAATAGGTCTTCATCGCTACTCAAAGCTGATGTCCGGTTCATCAATTTATAATACACTAGAGTCCCGTCCCGGCTTCGCACGGATGTACTTTATCAATAGTTTTCGCAGTGTATGTGATGAAAGAAATTTTTAAGGAAATTTTTTTACACCTTGGTTCACGTTACTGAAGTTTTAGCAAGGATCTCATATTTTTTCTAGTAATAAATATAGCCTATGTTACTCAGGAATAATGTAGCATTCCAATGGTGAAAGAATTTTTAAAATCGGTTCAGTAGTTTTTGAGTTTATTCGTTACAAACATAAAAAATACAAAGCTTTCCTCTTTGAAATATTAGTATAGAATAGGGATCAAGTATTCAAGTAGAAAAACTGACGGAATCATAGTAGCGACCTTCAATGGTATGAACATAACGTTACTGTTTCGTTTTTCGAGCAGCAAGGTATACCGCAACAGCGAGGCTAACTGGGGCCGTAGGAGAAACCAGCTACTTCATATTCCAAGTTGTTACCATTTCCAATTTAAACGCCAGTCTCCACCGAAGCCTGCACATCTTCTTCGAGATTCATCAACTATCAAACAGCGTTCGGCATCATCTGTCGGGCACATGCAAATCAATTTGAAAGACTACCAACATCGATGCCCTTGAGAGACCGCACATCCGCTAACGCAGTATCGATTCCACACGCGCACTGAATCGACGTAAGGCTTCTGCACGTGAGTTTACAATACTTGACGCAACATGGATTGCTTTCACGCGATATTGAGCTGTCCGCTAACGACGGTGTAATACAGTTTTGGATATCAGCGATTGCTGTTTACGTCTTTTGGGCTCACTGACCCAGCACCGGTAATTAAGTAGATGTATTAGCGATGTCGACCTTCAGAAGATTCGTTTTCTTTGGAATCATAGATATGTCTTTTTTGCTTCAGATTTTTTTGTTGATACCGAAATAGCAAACGGGTACGTCTCACTTGTTTGTAAGCGAAGATGTGATCCTTGGTATTAAATTAATAGTACGTTGCTGGGTATCGCGCCTCTTAATTTAAGGGAGCTGAGCAGTAGTCCAGAACAAGCAGTAGAGCTTCCATTGCGGACTCATCCATCCATAACGCATAACTGTCTCATTGGGATATTCAGGACTGTTCAGGTTGTTTTTATTATTATTTTTTTTGTAGAGACGCCGAAAGTAGTGCTTTCATAATATTTTTATTGTGTTTACAGTTTTTTCCATTTTGTTTTTTTTTTTTATTTACTAGCTGTTAACGCTAATTATTTATTCAAGATATTAAACCTAGTGCTAGTGAAAATAGTGCAAAAGGCATACATTTTTACAAAAAAAATACACATTAGATAACTTTCCGGTATTAAAGTTTCCGTATGCTACTGTCCGTTATGGCATGTGATAACAAACAGCTGTTCCGGTGTGGAAAACTGATTTTTAAGAACCGTTCAAAATTAAACATAAAAATGCTGAAAACAAGACTCGTTTTGCGGCTGATTTTGTCAATCTGGTGTTTAGACATCAATGTCTCAAAGTGCGCATAATCATTAGGTACTATTCTTACTCTGTGATTCGTATATATTTTTCCTATTCAAGAATAAATATTAGTCGGCCATTTTGACGGACGCTGGTAGAATTTTTGGAGTTTAATTCCCTCATTTTAAATACTGTTTTAGTTTCCCTTGACATCACTATTATGAAGAAATTACTTTCGAGACGAGATACTAGTTTAATAATTTAATATGTATCGGCATATTTAAATTAAACTAACTTTGTTTAGATTTCAAAATACACGTTGATGCCAGATACATGTATTTGATACACAAAGCCTACCCAGAGGTCTCTTAAGTCTTGAAATGAACTTATTAACACACACATAAAAATAGCTCAAGATTGTATATTCTTGTGAAGAGAAATACATAAACACTTTCATCCCTTGCAATAAAACTAAAGTACGGTATTACATGTCATAAGTTCCAAAGATGAAAGAAAATAATTCACGTAATCAACACACACGCGACAATCTGTTTCGTACCAATGTCTCGTAACACAAGTGTGTTAGGTGGACGATCATTTTCAGTTTTTTGCTATTGCTGGCAGACGACACACAAAGAGGTGAATTAACCGTTTTCTTCTTAGACCATTACTCGTCAGTGAAGACATATTTATATGTTTTATAGTTCGGAGAAATTTCGATATGACGTTTTTCTTGAAAACTTTTACAACCTATAAATCCACTGATACTGTTTTACTTTTGATTTAGTAAATAACAGTTATTTATCAATTTCTAAATTGATTGTCGTACGAGAAATATAGATTTAACGCCAACGGCCATTACCGGTCCCCAATTCATTTTAGGTAACGACCCGGATAATGACTATTAATGCTCTATTAATAATTATATTAAATGTCTCAGACCGAACATTTAAACTTGATTGGCATTAAGATGTAAATTTATATTTCCGATAAAAAAAAATTCTTAGTTGAAACATACGACCTTAATAAATACATATATTTCAATTTACAGCTGTAGTTTAGTCTCTATTTTAATTAAACTATACTGAACATTTATTATACAATTGTATAATAATTGAGATTTCCGTTTAAAAATTGCGTCCTCCTTACAATGTCGTAGATTTCCTAAACTTTAAGTCCAAATTTAAAACGTCTATCCTCAACCGTTTCGTCTCGACGGCGATGAATCAGCCAATTAGAAACGAGTTCTATTAAGATTATAAAAATAGATTATAGAACGGTTTCAAGATCGATAATAGACTAGATTGCATATTGAGACATATTGACTTTCCATTACGACCACAGTTCAGGTGATGCCTATTCATTATACATACATCTTTTGTACTCACGAAGACTGCCTGATCGTAATCGATTTGGAGCGAAATATTTGATCGATGGTCGCGTTACGCAAAAGAGGTCAAAGTTGGCCGTCTCGACGGTGTATCGAGATGGCGGTGCTATTGTTGTGTAAAAATATTTTTGTTATCTAACGACATTATAGGTTAATAGCGGCTACCTATCGAACGCTAGGTCTTAGGTTCGATTAACGGATTTGTTACTTGTAAATTTTTGTTGCGGATCTGTCCTGTTTGTCTCGCGGCGTAATGTAGACCAGGAGCGTACACGTAAGTGTGCAAGACCAAGGCCGCGTTCCCCCGCAGGCGAGGGGCTACGAGGGGCGCAAGCGCGAGCGATCGTTGGCGTCGATAGAATTCCTGAACGAAGAGAAAGGCGACGGATAGACCGTTTTGTAATACGTCCTCGGTTACACAACCGCCATACGACTTTCCGCGGCTGTGTCTGGATACCTTCGATTATGTGAGATAAGTCGATACTGATGCATTGAATACTGGTAAATCTATGTGTCGATAACATAAAATGTTTCGCAGCAGCGCCTTGTATAATAGGTATTACAGGTGGATGTTCGAAAAATTCATCCCTGAGTTACTACGCCTCTTAATTCAGATAATGAATAAACGTTTAAGCATTTCTCATAAAATCGTTTCAAATTGTGAAAGCTGGAAACTAAACTGACGATGCCGATAAACCATCGTCGAAAGATTTTTTTTTATTTACATACAGATTAAACGATAAAAAAAACAACCACGAGAGCACCACAAATATTCGTTTCATTTCACCAAAACAAAAACAGCAACTACGAGTAGCAATAGCGCGTAACAGAAAATATTATTTTTTTCGATAACTTTTAATTCAACTAAATCTTATTGAATACACTTCTCATCAAAGGATATTTACTCAGAATTCCAGCTTTCAGAGTTAACTCACTCGCCAACAATGGACTTAGATAAAAACATATTGAAAGCTTATTGATTTTATTTTACATTTTTATGTAGCTATCGAAATACACTCGAAATGCTTATATGCACTGGATATTTTCTTTCATATTTAAATTAGATATGTTATTTTGCTTCACAAATGTGTAGCAGACCAAAGACTACATTAAACTGCCAAAAATATTAAATAACAAATTAATAATGTCTGTAATGTACGGAACGTGGCAAATTTTTAGGGATTACATTTTTTACTAATTGGTAATACAATCTTAGAAAGTAAATGATTAAGCAACGTCAGAACACTTACCTGAACAACAGCGTCCAAGGCCATCCTCTCGATATCCACATTGTAGAAGTTCAGCTGCGGGACATGTCTCCTCCGCGGCCGGATGTCGTCGTAGTACGCCACCACGTCGTTAATGGACACGACTGGACAATCGTCGACGGTGCTACAGCCGCTGCTGACGCCGTCCACACCGCTGTCCGAATCCCCCTCGCCCCCGAATCCCTCCTTCGAATCGCGCCGATCCCCGTAGCTCTTCTCCGAGCCCTCCTGATACCCGGACTCGTTCATATCGTCGGGCGTAACGATCTCGGGGATTTTGGTCGCGTCGTATTCGTAACCGACCTCGTCGTCGATGATCGACCCGTCGATGTCCGCCATCTCGATCGATTGTAGCAACACTTTTCGGTCGAACTATCCACTACATGCTGGTCTGCCCACCTCGGTTACTCTGCCTGCCCTGAAACGAACGCGCCGGTCAGTCGATGTTATTTATCGCGGAGATTAGATTATTGAATGGCGTGATAATTTATGTATCGAAGCTTGTTTGTTGGTAATGTTTTGGCTTCAGTGCTTTGAATTCGCATTATATCGCATCCGATTTTAATAGATCCAGTAAAACCAAAAACACTTAGATATTTTTGATTTTTTTACGAAGGCATAACTGATTTTCTTAATGTCTGGCCGACATGCGATTACGAGTACTATGGTCCACGTTATAATTTTTTGTGTCATACGTTTTATTATATGCCGTCTGTGACAGAAGCTATCTGAATGTGAAGTGTGTGTTTGTGGTTGTGTGTGAGCAATACTATTTTTTATTAAAAATTTGTATGAATGTTATAAATAATAGAAAATTTTTGAGACCAACTTCTATAAAATAACTAGCTTCGTTACCTAACTTAGGTATTTTTGTACTTTTTTCGGTCACTCATCCCAATCCTGGCCACAGCCGACATTTCATAACTCGTTCGATCATCTATTACTACCAAAATATATAACCATAATGGTTTCATAACCTACAATGATCGCCAACACTCATCGAAAGTGAAGTGACCGAATGAACACGAGAGGTTACGCATTAAACCAAGTTAAACAGCAGGGGTATAAATAAATACTTGTCATTGCTCTTTGCATCAAATAAAAAACGAAACCACAGACAATATAATAAAGTCAATTTTGAAACTGCAATATATAAAATTGAATGTGAATTCGTATTGGCAATCTTTATCGGTTACCAGCCACGCGTGACCCCGCGACCAGCGTTGTGAAAAGTGAGAATCGTGTTTTTCCAATCATATTTAATCGTTATAGTTACACGGATTTAAAACTTTTAACACTAACATGAGATGTCTCTTAATCACTGGATGTAACTCGACAAAAAGAATTCGCTTACTACCCAAAACGCAGGATGAAACGGTTGTTTATAGCCTTAGGGATGTAAGTAAATTGAAAATTTTAAACAGGTCTTTTGTAATATTGGTTTGTGTTAAGGAAATTAATTTCTGAACGTATTCGGAAACAACTCTAGATGCTACTTTTAGTTTGTTTGCGATGTTTATTGGCAAGTAGCCACTTAACACAAAGTACTAGTATACACATTTGAATAGACAAATAAGTATCAAGTACCTATTCAAATACATCTCTATCTATTTCATAAAGTATATACCACTTTAAGCGGCCGATCAAACTATTAGTGCATAACTCACTAAATATGAAATGGACGTTGTAAACAACTTTTAATTTCACTAACGATGGCGAGACTTCAGACCGCTTTCGCTATCCGCCGCCGACACAGTGACCTCGACTGACTTCTAGACGCGTTCGGTACTGGTTTACTAAACAGCTAGCCTCCATATAAATCGTCTTGGTGACCGGTTTCTCGAGCAGGTGGATCGTGTCCTGTTTGCTTTGACGGGAATATTATTACTAGACTAGTCGCTACTTGTTGCGATGGAGCCGGCGACGTCCGAGAGTCCTGGTATGGACGAGTACAAAAAATAAACGTTGAAACTCACACACCTGCTAGTGCATTGCAGATAGCACGGACACACACACACACACACACACATACAACACACAAGACAGTTAAGTTCTGGGGACAAACATTGGTCTACCACAGCAATTGTGCCGGATTGAAATCAAACCGGGAACATTTCAGTTTGCAGGCAAGGTTACTACCACTACCAGCATCTTCAAAGAAAGAACGTAAAAATATATTAAATATAAATACGACATTTCGGTCCTGACGCAATTTTGTGATTTAGCATTGAGACGGTTACCTACTCCTTCAAGTAATATGGTCTCTATACACATATATAGGAATAGCAAAGTATATGTTGCCTCTATATATAGAAAATCACTACAAGTAAGGGCTCAGTCTCCACTTTTAGATAATGCAATCCCGTAATAAAATTTAAATCTCGATATTTGCAGAACTGGACATCACATCTCCACGAAGTCCGGGTATTAGCTGGATCCAACATGATCAACAAGACTGCAAATAAATTATTAATCACTTCAAGGTTTTAAGAGACTCAAGTTATTCTTTTACGTTCTACTCCTATGTTCCTTCACAATCTGCCTCATTTACAACAGACATTTCTTCATTTAACGATTCTGGTAGAGAATAGAATTGTTTACAAATTCCATTTATAAAAGCTAATTGAATGCTATTGACTGGTTAATGGTCAATGGTAATTAATATAACATAATTATCTAAAAACGAGTCACATTGTGACAAATTATCTTTTAAATTCATGGTAAAGCTTTCTGCACGCAGATTTCCATAATTACGCACCCGACCCAAGTATCAGATTTTTTTTTTGAAAACGTATGAATATTTATGTTAGAAGTCCATTAACATAATGTCTGCGTGAATTTATTGTTACATTTCCACGTTAATTAATATCGAATATAGGATTAAAAAATTGTATTAAAGAGAAGACACTTCAAACCCAAAAAATCCCGCGCGGGATCTTCTTCAGTGTATGTTTGGGGTTACCTGTATACCGCTATTGCATTCCCTATCCACAACTGTAGCGTGCAATACTTCGCGTTATAAGTCTAAAGCTGGCCAGCTGCCTCCTCTAAATAATGTTGCCTTGTGAATTTCATGTTGTCTTCGCTTATATTAAGAGTTGGGGCCTTAGTTTGCTACGCTAACAAAGAGGGTATTGTGCGGGTTATTGATTGACGACACCGTAGCCAAGTTGCGGGGTCACTACACCCCGCCTTCCGAGCGAGTGGTCCCGGGTTCAATTCCCCACCGAGGCAGACGTTTATGTGGCAGATATATGTTTATTCTCGAATAATCGGCTTTGGTGATGTCACATTTGTGTATGTCCATGCCGCCCGCAACACACGCAATCCTAATGCGGGGGTGTGAGTGTGTAAACGTTTATTTATTATGAAACATCATTTGGTTTTAAGAAAATATAAAATAAATAAATAATAAATAAATAAACGTTAACACACTCACACCCCCGCATTAGGATTCCCTGTGTCGCGGGTGGCGTGGACATACACATATATGACATCACAAACACCCATGACCCGAGAACAAATATTTATCTGTCACATAAATGTCTGCCCCGGCCGGGAATCGAACCCGGGACCCCTCGCTCGACAGGCAGGTTCAGGTTCACTACACATAACGCCGTAATAACGCCATAGAACAGTATGTGCAATAGTTTAACCTAGTTCCAGAGAAATACAACGACTTCCAGAACACTACACTATCAGTCTCACGGTATGATTTAAAATGATGATAAAACATTACGCTTCCTTCCCTTCGTTTTAATTACTTAGAGAGACACGGACTTTTAACGATATTATTATTGTGTAAATCTTTACTATGTATTTATATAGGCATACTCATAGTTAGCTCCCGCACTGCTAGGTCATCCCCGACGACCTGTGGTAAACAGAGTTTAACTCGTGCGTCGCTCCGTCTAATCTAATTACTTCGGATACCCTCACGACAGACAACTATTTATTGGGCAGCTCGTGAGGAAAACCTCGTTACAAATTCTAATATAAATAAATAACATCCCACAGACTCGTAGACACATCAACGAATATCAATTATACATCTTTAATTCCATATCTGCCGACGCCGGGGCCGTACCCAGAAACGGCACCTCCGAGGCATTCATTATTAAACCTGATAGCAAAACTTGGCTCAGCTTAAATCAGTTGCGAATTAAAACCAATCACTACAACTCAATCTTATCCTTCTAGGTTTTAGACATCTATAATAAATTACTCGCATCAATTTATTACCAAAAGTGACTTAAAATGCAACACCTTCCTCTATCTATGCATATGAAAGCTCTATCTGGCCAATACGTTTACGTCACCATGAAAAAGTAATTTGCTAAATTGTAGGCGTTACTTTGTTATATTATACTCAGTATTACACTTTTAAAATATCGTTTAGGATTATTAGAACATCGGAAATATCTAAATTTAATTTTTAAATAATAATATTATCTTATAGAAATATCGAAAATATAAATATTTTACAATAAATTAGAATGAAAGAAAGAAAAAAAGAAAACATTTATTTCGCCTAATAAGATGAATACTGCAACCTTGTAACGTTAATTACAAACATAAATGACAATTTTCCAATGAATTGCTGCTCAATAACCGTAAGAAACTCGACTAGTGAACGCGGAGGTGGGCACTTGTTCATCTAACTAGTGCAGAAATATTCAAAGTTATAATTATTATTTGACTCACTAAGTAACGTTCATTTGATACAAAATTAAAAAAATTTTGAACGCGTTTTAAAGAGACATTTGTTAATTTTTTTACAAAGTATTCAATTTTGTTTCCGAAATATTCAATAATTATAATATTTTTTGTATGTATGAATATCATGTTATGGCTATTTTGTTGATAAATTCCAACGGCTCTTCCAAATTCCAAACTCCAAATGTATCTACACTATCACCAAATTACGAACAAGCCGTATTGCAGTCTTCGTCGTAACACAACTGTTCTTTTAGGAAGTTTTAATACGAGTAAAATTAATTAAATACTTCGGAGAAATTATCTCGGATAAATATCTAAAACTAGTCGAATTCATCCAAAAATAGTTGACAAGACTCGTGTTATCGGTTACATAAATCAAATACTTACAAATATTTATTTACTGCCACTACTCCTTCACTGCTTCAACTCTTTATCCTTTTATTTTTCCAATACCTCCCTATCTATCTATATAAATTTCATGTCTTGAACCATACATCGCCTATCCGATAACTGTTTACGGTAGACTCGCAATACAACAAGCCATAACTTAGATTAACGACAAGGAATACAAAGAGGACACGTGCAGTTTTATTAATATTTAGTACAATATATTATACATACAGACATCTGGAAATTTATTACGAGTTCGCTTTTTATCAACACGTTTTTTTATTAAATCACGCTTTGAAAGAGCAATGTCTGAATTAAATGTTATACGGAGAATTCTTATTTAGTTGTCATTTCGCTAATCACGTGACGTATTTGGCGATTTGTGACGCATGCAATGTAGATTAGGTGGAGTATTGAAGTTTCAACAAAATAATACGTTATAATGTTCATTTCAATTCAAACTCGTCTCATTGCAAGTTCGTAATCTTCTCTCTGAAAGAAGCTTCATGGTGCTGGTTAGTTGGTGGCTGTCAACTTACGGACCTTTTACCTACTGGAAACCTTCCGAAGTTATCAGTTTGTTCACAGCGGTGGTGTTATGGAGCTTCGTAACCGTGACCGAAACTATCGGATATCCGAAATAAAAATATATCCGAAACCGTAACCGAATCCGATAAATAAGTTTCGAATAGTTTCGAATAGGGACGGAGTCTAAATAAAACACGTTATGACTGGTTTACGCAGGCCGAGCCGATAACATAATACCTAGAAATAAAGTCAAACTTTGTAAATACATTAAAAAAAAATTCCAATCGTAATTCATCTAACATACGGAACCGGGATTTTCCGAAACAATCGGACAATCTGAAACAACTTCATATCCATAACCGTAACCGAAACCTGTAAAATATTATTCATATATCCATATCCATATTACATTCGCAGTGTAAATTTATAAACTTACTATAATATGACTTATAATATGCAATTTTTTAGAAATGTGAACCGCGATTGTGTTGTTATGAATGCAGCTCCTCAGAACGGCCGGCCGACATACAAACCACTACACTCCACGCGCTATCACTTCATGTACATAAATATAAAGCAATAACGCCACTAAGTTACCTTAAACTTTTTTTTTCAAATGGTGAAAAAAAGATTCAAATAAGTGCCGTGGTTCCGGATATTACCTTCCACATATACACAAACTCGCAAAATTCGCACTCTCTCATTACAATATGAGTATAAATATATGTATAAGCGAACTCCGACCTTAACGGACATTACTAACATCATTTAGACTTATATATAACAATACAATTACGATAATCACAATTCTAGCCTTATTGGGGCGGCTTAGAATACTCCCCCAATCCCATGCTGCCAGAACAGGGTGTCGTAAGAGGCGACAGAAGCCGGCCTGCTTGGTGGTAGGATTTCGCGTAAAGATTACATCATCAGTATTATTATTAAGTCATTGATATTATTACTGGTATTATTATCTTTCCGTGACGCCTGTATGGCTACGTACCACCCTCTTGCTTGAGTCAGCCGCCAAACGACTCGTCGTGTTCCGGCTGGGGGCTTGAGAGCCGGTACTTTCTTTCTAACTTTTATCTTATTTCCTGGCCGATAATACATCAATGATACCTTTGGTCTTGCTGTTGTCCATGAGCGACGGTGACCACTTCCCATCTGGTGGCTCGTCTGCTCGTTTATGAACTATTAACATTAAAAAAAAATGGTAATGTACACTAAAGAAAGACATTACAATAATTAAAGCCGCTCGTCTACTAGACACACTTAAACACATACGTTATCTTAGCGTCACCATCCACGATAAGCTTACCTAGTGTAATCAAATTATTATGAGAACAAATTGGATCAGAAAATTAATGCCTATATTTAGACGCGACGCGGTCATGTGTGCGCTGTAAATAAAGGTTTGTGCACTGTCTAGTAACCCATCCAACCATCGCCTTCTGCTCTTGGTACATTGGTGAACAACTCTCTCTCAAGTTGTGGATCGCAGGGCTATCTCGCAGTTAATTCGCAATGTGCTAGTGCTGAATTCTTAAGTTCTTAATCTACGTGGCTAGTTACAGCCCTCTTGTGAAATCAATAGGAAATGGAGTGCGCTCTAGGTCATGCTGTTGTACATATTCATACACTCACATTACACACACTCAATATATCATCATAACACCTATGATCCGAAAACAAACATTTGTATGTTTCATAAATGTCTGCCTCGGCCGGCAACTTAACCGGGGACTTATCGCTTGACAGTCTACTGGTTTACAGAGTTGATAAGAAACTACTCTGTAATACGTTTAATGCTCATCATGCTTTCAGAGGACCGCTATTGGGTTGAACTTTAAGTCTGTCGGGTCTGTACTAGCTCATACCGATAACACAGAATAAATCAAGAGCTTCGTAAGCCGTACCAAGAAAACCCGGCGACGCGTGGAAACACGAACACAAAATGTGCGCCCTTATTCATTTTTCCTTGTTTATTTGACGGCTGACTTGCTCGCCGTCATGAATATATTCTAATATAAACAGTCTGTTACCGGTCCCTTTAACGGGTAAACAAGAGCGAAAGATAAATAGAACTTTCTGTGTATTTACAATGTTTGGTGCGTGGGTATGTCCACATCTTTTCTGATTCTGTCATTATTTGATTACGGAGATAAGTTTTTTAGTCCGAAAAATGTGGGCTTAATTGGGTTTTTTACCTACAAATAATAATATACATAACTCTGGTCTTTTTGAGTGATTCGTGATGACCCACCTGAAGAGGCTCAAGCTAAAAGATTCAGAATTTTACACAAAGTATACAGTACACTACAGTAAAAGGAGTTTGAAATTTTCACTATACCTCCTATGGAGATCAAATAAGAAAATATATAAAATTCTGGTACTGTTGTAGTTGAATTCACGTAAATTATTTGATTATATGTATTGAACATAAAAAGCCATTTGAAGTAAAAGAGCAAGCAATTACAAGTTTATGTAGAACAGCTAAATAACCTATGTGGACAAACACCTTTATAATATACTTCTCTCCTTCTACCTAACAGCAAACGACAAGGACGCACGGACCAGAGGGACATACTTGTTGCTTGAAAAGCGCCCTTGACATAATATCCGGGTCACTGGAGTAATACGACCTGTTGCTATACGTGTGAGCGAGATGGAGCATGTTGCTCTGTTAGAGCAAGATCAACGTCTCGCACAGATTGTGAGAAAAACAGTAACAGGGCTGATTAGAAACTTTCCCCAGTTACTCACGATACGCAATCTTTGCCACTAATATTTTAAACAAAACGATTAAATATGTAAAAATAATAATCATTATGGGTTACATCCATTAGATCTCTAAGAGTTTGTGATAATAATTACCTTTACCTTCCTTTTTCTGTTTTGTGGCAGTACTGGCCGTCCTAGGCTATCCAAGTATGAAGCACTTACTCCTTTGACTACCATGTCACGTGTAAATCAGTTGGCTTCAACTTATTAGCGGACGACTACTCAATAAATTGTGCCATTAGCGAACTCCAACCACCTACCGAGAGCGCCCGGTTACTTAATTGTCACGATTGATTGATGCTGTCAGGATACTTTGAATAAATCTGCAGTCTAATTTAATTAGGATGATGAGATACCTATAAGCAGTATAGCCTAATAACTCCAGGATTGCCCGATTGCGATTATATCAATATAAGGGATTAAAATCATGCCTTAAAACTATATTTTGCCACATACATACAAGGCGAATTATACCCACTCCAGCTCCGCGAAGGTGTAATTTACTAATGTAAAAAATAAATAGTTCCCTGAGTAACATTACACATTACACAAATATACCATTCAATTTTCCGATTGTCCCGGTGGATATTGAGAAAAAAAAAATAGTTACAAATCTTTTCCTGACGATTTACGAACACACCAAATAGGCAATAGGCGAAATCGGTAGAGTCGTTCTATTTATTATACTTGCGGCAATTGATTTTTTATTCATATACAGTATAAACGTAGGACTGTAGTTAGAAACGTAGGTTCTGCTCAATGTCAAGGCACTTTTTCGGATCGGTTGTAGAAGCAAAAATGACGTTCATTAATGTATTTACAGAATACCTATATGATTATGAATTTGAACAAATGTATTGAGAAACTCATACACATTTCATTATTTATCGCTGGTGTTCACGCGATCCACTCTCAACGAAACACAAATTTGGTTGAAGCACCACCCTTCAAAGCAGACTTAAGTAACAACATCAACATGCTCATGTTACTAAAAAAAATGCCTTTATCGCAAAATAAGATAAAACAATATTCCAATTACGCCACACATTGTACACAGACAAAGAGCAAAATTAATTCGCAAGAACGTACCCATCTCAATATGGCTCTTATGCCACTGCAATAAAGTTGTTTATTTACTGCACGGGTTATTGGCATTACGCCACAAGCACGACTACAGTCGGACGTGAAAAGACTTCAGTGAGAATTTGTTTACTTCGGCCATACTTGCATTGGTCTGGTTTTCCACCGATTTTGGATCTTATTCCAGCAAAAATAAGGATCACACGAGGCGGCCGCGTTAGCTGATACAAGTGATCGAATGTTATCCAAATGCGGATCAAATGGTAAGCAGCCAAGAAATCCGCATTCACAGTTTATCTTCATCTTATATTTCAAAGAGGAAAGGTTCTATTCTGCAATAAAGTGAGCGATCGTGTCGCATTGTTGTTTAATAGTACGTAATTTAAAGATTAAAAACACAACAAGGATTCTATAATTTGGCGAACCAAAATACTACAAAATCAACTTAACTGGCATAAATACTCCATAGCGAATCAGAAAATGCAATAAATTGTTAAGTCACTAAAGTATCCGACAAAACTTATCGACCGTTATGTGATGAATTAGTAATAATTTACTTTGCAACAATCCGCAAACAATGTATGATGGTATATACTTCTATACCAACACGTGTTTCGCTCCGAAACAGAGCATCATCAGGGTAGTAGACTCTACGAGTGGTAACCGCAAAGTGAGCGCCGGCCACCGAACGCGGGCCTTTTATGTGATGGTGTGAACGTTATTCGACGATAACGAATGACAACGTCATATCGTGCCCTATTTAGAACAAAAGCGCTGGAGAAGTTATGACCATCAACAACAACTCTTCCAATTTGCGATTAATAAAAATGAAACATTTATTAAGTTGATAAAATCCCCTTCACGATATCTATAAAATCTCGGCATAATCCCAATCATAAATACAAATATCATAAGCCACACGAAGTTGCCTGCGACTCCAACTAGGAAAATAACACCACATTGAATAACTGTATCGGCAGACGGAGATGAATGAATGCGAGAGATGAGGTGAATGAATGAACGAAATTTCAACTGCAATATAAAAGTATATTCCCAAGTGGTTGGCGGGGTGCCAGGTGCAACAGGTGCCGTGACCTCATTCGGGTTCAGCCAGGTTATTTGAACTTTTCCCTAGATTTACAGATCGCATAACACGTAAATACAAACGCGGCTTGGCTCACTTGGTATTATTGACTATCGACTGTGACTTTCGCACTCCAGTCTGTTTTTGTTTGAATTATAAACCCTATAAATCTAGTGCCATAGGGTGAAGCGGTTATAAGGATGAAGCGTTGTTGTTTTGTTAACGGTCCATTTAAAAAAAATGGTTAACATACAAGCTTCGTCTGCATATACTAGCATTGTTCCCTTACCGTCATCTTAACTGGTTCTGCAATTTTGCGGCAGCAAAACGTAAGGAAATAAATTAATCATACTCATACGATTTTTCCATACAAAAACTAATTTAGTAACTTGATTCGGAATATTTTAAATTTGAAACGTTCATCACCCGACAACTTGTTTCAGATCATCTCAGACTCAATGGTTGTCGTGAGATATTGGTTGGTTTGGTTTAAGCCGGTGCAGTTCATTTTGTTATTATTACCGTATTTTTAATTTTAAGAACACCATAAAATGTTTTAAAATTACCGTGGTACCCTAACATCAATCCACACAGGAATAGCGGGATGAATTATGCTCCAGATTTTTAATTACGAAGGACGACCTAAATCCTGCAATCCTCTTAAGAGCTAAAACCATTTTGTTCACGTTCACAGCTGAAAATTAAGTTCCTTACGAACACAAATTAATCTCATTGTGACTACTTCACTAGTCCTTAATATTCATTACGATATAATTCATAATATTATTGCCCTAATGGGATAATCTTTAATCCCTACAAGAACTAAGTGAAATAAAATCGAATTGGAAAAGACGAGAATTAGATATGGCTAAATAAATATCAATAACTCCAAAGGCAGTTCTCAAAACAAACTAACCCGGCCATGACCCGAGGCCGGGGGTGACCGAGTGCACCCTGGCACGCGGCCAAATACCGAGGTAACGTCGGCTACGTCATTTCATTCATCCCGTCTTCCCGTTTGCCTCCATTTGTCATTCATCAAGTTTAATAAACGTGCACGATCTCAGCGTGAGTGTACTTAACTCGTTAGCACACGTATGCAAATCCGCTTTGCAACCTTTGTAGATATCGGCATAGTATTCGATATATGACTAAGAAGTCATTCAAACATAACGCCCCGGATGTATTCGGTAATTTTAATATCTCCGTATGCATATGACGACCCTTATATGGACCGTATTGGGGCGGCCTAGAATACTCCTCCAACCCCACGCTGGCAAAACAGGTCGTCGTAAGAGGCGACAGAAGCCAGCATGCTTGGTGGTAGGGCTTCGCGTAACTCATCAATATTATTACTGGTATTATTATCTTTCCGTGAAGCCTGCATGGCTAGCTACTACCCTCCTGCTTGAGTCAGCCGCCAAACCACTCGTCGTGTTCCGGCTGGGGGCTCGAGAGCCAGTACCTTCTTTCTCACCTTCTTCTCATTTCCTGGCCGACAACGCATCAGTGATACCTTTGGTCTTGCTGATGTCCATGGGCGACGGTGACCACTTACCATCTGGTGGCTCGTCTGCTCGTTTGTCGGCAAAAAAATTTCTAAATATAAATGAACATAAAATAAATACATTAATGTACAACATAAATAAACCCTTGTAGATACGTTGAATGAGCAGCGAGTGTGTGAATGGGGCAGCAAGTAGCGTTGTTGAGCTGCATCAAGTAACAGTTAAATAATTAAACGCTGACTGAATCGAACAGCAATCACAAATAATGATTACCACAACCTACTCCACTCGCGCACGCGTGTTAGCCGCGACTTCAGTCCCTTGTACTGCTAGAGGAAAATTTATAAATTTAAAATTGAAAGGCATGTCATAAAATATGCCCGAATTCCTGGAACTGTTAAGACCCAACACATATAGATAATAGGCAGCAGATATTACATGATACTAATATGTTGTCTGACTGAACTTTTAATTTCATGCATTGCTGTTTGTTTACATATTTAATACTTAAAAAAGCTTTATTTTAATAACTTATATATTTTAGATATGGTAACATTCATTTCGTGCTATGCAACCAACAGACGATGTCACCCTTATAAGAAAACTCGCGCTCTTAGAAATCGTATGTCTTACGTTTAGAAATACCACGCGCGTTGTGTTAGGAATGGGTTTTTCTGGTTGTATAAATTAAAAACGAATTAATTTATTATAATAACTGCAGGCAGCCAATCAAAAATGTATTCACTGCTCTCTTATAAAATGTCCTTATTAACTTTTATTTCACATCCCGCGGGAAAAGACCATTTTCCTGGTATAAAACGTATCGTAGAATATAAGCTACTAAAATGTCGTATACCATCTAAGTCTGTTCAGTGGTGTCAACGTGCCACATGGTCTTAAGAATTCTAAAGAAATATATTTTGACATTGATAATGATAACGATATTATATTGTAATAAAATATTATTATATATTGATAAAATAATGATAACAAGTCTACCGATATTAAAATTTTCAAAAAAAAACTCCACGACTAAATTCGACCCCGTTGCAGGTTTATTATATTACCAGCTGTGCCCGCGACTTCATCCGCGTGGAATTTAACAAAAAAGTAATTTGGTAGAAATAAAAGTAACCTAAGTTACTCCTTATTACATCAGTGAAAGTCCCGTCAAAATCGGTCCAGCCGTTTCAGAGATTAGCCGGAACAAACTGACAGACAGACAAAAATTGTAAAAAAAATATATTTTTGTATACATATATACCGTATATACATTCATATGCATGTAGTAAAAAGCGGTTATTTTAATATTACAAACAGACACTCCAATTTTATTTATTAGTATAGATTAGTATATATATATATAAATATAGATTTCAAATACACTTAACAATTATTATGGAAATATGGGTATAGTACCCATAATTTGTGTTATATTAATACTTAAAAGATTAAAAGCAATAATTTCCCATCAGATACCATAACAATAAACAGTAGTGCTTAGTGTGAATCAATTTTCCAATGTATTACATCTGCCCCATGAATTAAACTCATACATACGAGAAAGTTATATATACAAAATTTGTATGTATGAGCGTACTAACACCTAATCAGAAATTTCTTGAAGTGGAAAAGTAATTCAATGAGGCAAAATAAGTGCATAACCTAAATAATAATTTATTCGAACATAAAGATGATACATAAAATATATAAATATTTTTAGACTATTATTTATTTATTCATAGGCTTAAAACTAACATTACAGGTATCCCTAATTCGTTAGTGTAACTAATTATGTTTTTAATTTATCTAGACTAATATTATAAACAGGGAAGCTTTTTATTTTTGTATCTTTGTAACAAATAAACTCAAAAACTAATGAACCGATTTTCAAAAATCTTTCATCATTACAATGCTACATTATCCCTGAGTAACATAGGCTATATTTATTACTAGGACAAAAAGGTGTTAAAAAATTTACTTAAAAATTTCTTTCATCGCATACGCCGCAGAAACTGTTAATAAAGTACACCGGTGCGAAGCCGGGGCGGGCCGCTAGTATTACAATAAATCTAAATAAAGTTAATTCAATCAACAAACCTTTATTTCAAATATTCAGCATTAAACACAATATTATATTCGATAATAGTAATAACAGCAATGAGCACCAATCAATTTAAATGCCATCAATAGTAAATAGTGAAGCTATCACGAGTCATCAGAGGTTTTACTTAGATCGTTATGATGTGACATTTATTTTCGTCGAGAACATAATATCTATACATATAATAAAATTCCAACTGACCACGTTCTGTACACGAACGATACATGAGAAAATATATTATTATGGGCCTTTATTAACGCAATAGAACCCAAAACTATAGTTAGAATTTTTGTCTGCTTGTCTGTGCGTTTGTTCTCGCTAATCTCAGAAACGGTTCAACCAATTTCGTTTTGGTTTCCACTAATGTATTGCAGTAAGCATCACTTAACACTTAAGGTTTGTTTCATTGCAGTCCGTCGATAAACAAATATGTAAAGTGTTTTTCGACATATTCTTAGACTGCATTGCCTGTAAGTCAGTGAGTTATGATAATTGACCAGAACATGAATTTGCAATATCCTCTCATGTGATCTTGATTACGAACATTGCGATAATCAAGTATCAATATTTAAGTTGTCACTCTACCGACGAAATTAATTACTATTTCTAAGAATAACCTTCGACTTCATCACCACCATCACAACCAATATTGATGCCGTGACGTTGAGTTCAATAGACGTCGGTGACCACTCTACATCATTTGTTAGTTTATCGTTTATTCACATATTAATAAATATATAAAAAATAAAAAAGCGTGTTGCATTCATCAGGCTATGTAAGATTTTACCACTTAAAATACCGATTTAATAGCTCGAAGTTGTTCTGAGCAATTTAGTTAAGACTACTTCAAATTAACTGCCGGGTTTACATGTACTTGTGGAAATCAATAACATTCCTATTAAGCCTCAACAACTTGTTCGAAATATAAAGCGAACGCCGACAGGCGTTTTGCATATTAAAGCCGAATTATTTTGCATTTTAACGACCCTTTCCAGTAACTGTAAATCTAAACTGACCCACTGAACGATTGATAAGCTATGCTAGGTTCAACTGTGAAAGTGGTTTGGCGCCTAAATCACGCGAATATCGACCAGTCCACCACTAGTTACGGTAAGCTATCAATACTATTGATTTGGCTACGAAATTCTAATACTCAAACTGTTTCTCTCACAAAAACCTAGGTGATTTAATGGAAATAGGAATGGCTGAAGATTTATGAAAGAGCCATACAAGTTTAGTCATAACAAGACCTGAAGATGGACTATAAACCAATCTCGCCTACTTATATCACCCAGTTCCCAACAAACAAAGTAATTGGACCTAAAGGTTTACTCTTCGGAAAATCACTGCGCTCCGTAGCAACCAGCTTACCTGATGTTCTTTGCCCGGCTTGCTTCTAACCATATCCTAACATCAAACGTAAGATGTTCCAACTTAAGTAAATTGCCGTGTCGGTGAGCCAATTACCCGTTTCTCTAATGACGAGTGCACCGCAAATTCAGGAAGTTACCTTATACGGCTTGGTCTGGTTTTCAAAAATCGATTTTTTGTCTCATCTATATATTTTGAGGTCCAGCTAATTTATACAGATGATTCCACTTCAACATTGATAATGAGTCTACTGGAAGAGGTATAAACGCTCTGTTGACAGGTCAGTGTAAAAACTGTTTATAAAAATTACAGTTTAGGGGCACCGTAACGAGAAGAATTGTGCATGTGGACATTGTCGTCATTAAACCAGCTATTACCTGCTCATTCGCATATCTGGCGAGAATACAATAAATTATCTAATCTAAGTCATATTTGTTGATAGTTAATTCCATCATAAGGTGATGCCTTTAGTTGTAATTTTTTTACGTTTCCTGTTATTTGCGTTAAACAGCGATATTTTTACCTTTTAACCTGACGGGGTGTGGATTGTTTTAATAATCTTCATACAATATTTTATTTTACTCTTCAAGGAAGGAAGGAGGTACTCCTAATATGGTCGATTTTTTAATAATCTTTCCTTGGTGCTCATGCACATTTCCAAAGAACGAGAAAGAATTGTATTCAATGCAAAATTACATACTTTTTAACCCAATCTAGATTTCGTTATTTCTGCCAGTGTTAGCTTTTTACTAGATAAATAGCTGCTCGCTGGCAATCGTACCGCGACCCAATCATTGTGCGATAACAGACAGTGTACGATAATTCTCTATTTTGCAACGTGCAGTGGAACCAATCCGCCGCCAATGCAAAATATATTTATGTATACATAGTGCATAGGTAAAACGATTTGAGTAACTTTTACGACATTTCCACTGACATAACGTCAACGTTAAGTTTTTGAAGGCACCGTTAACGGCGGCGCACCACCGCAATCACCGGAGGGCGCCGTTTTTATTTCCGTGAGAACACCTGAGAAGCGATAACTAATCCCAAGTAAAACAACCAAAGTAGATGGATTCCTTTGACAATTCCTTCATCGCTTGTCATTTCTTAGACATCACATCAAACAAATAACTGCAGAATATAAATGCTTAAAGGGTCACGACAATATCATCATCATAAGTAATCATGCGCAAGCGCGTCTTGTCAGTTCAGTCCTGCCCTATTTGTGTATATGTATGTGTGTATATGTATATTTGCCTATTGTGGGGAACACTCGACACTTATTGGCCAACATGCCCTTCGCTTATTAGTCCAGATCTGGTTTTACACCTGTTGTTAGAAGGCACCGGCATATTACCGTGTTAGGAATTGCCAACAAGAGTACTTCTTTATTTCAATTCTATGAGTATTGGAAGTGGCATCTGGCTGTGGTCAAACCGAGCTTCAGTAGTCGGACAACCGATTGAAGGCCTTCGACAACTTAGCGACTGCTATCTAACTTTTACGACTTTAAACTAATATCATCGCGGACATCACACATTTAAAATGTACAGGCGTCATTAGTCATGTCATGTCATGTGTCATTAGGGTCGATCAAGTGCCAACTGTCAAGAGATTCCCGTGCCGCTGCAGTCTCGCCGTGACCACGATCCATTCAATTGGGTCGAAATATCGATAAATATAAATAAATCGTGAGTACCTGTTACAGTTAAAATGTATAACTGTTGTAACCAGTAGCTTAACGTACCCTTCAACTTGGCTCAATGGACGGAAGCACTTATGAATTTTTTGCCCACAGTAATGACTCATCTCATTATTCACCATAGGCGATGGCACATTACGGAGTAAATTAGCTCCATAGCTTAATCTGTATACGAGCATTGATAACGAAATCGTGTCTGTACACTAGTATTGACAACAAAAGGGCATGTAAGCAGTCCATAGACATACATACGTTCAATGTACCAAATAGGATTTCATATAACATACACAATACAATCTAATACATATTAAATATAGAATCATAGTTCTGATGATTGAGATGGAGTAGATACTTCATCTCAATCAATATGTATATACATACGTAAGCGGAGGCGACGGTTAATTTAATGCTTTGAAGCTAAACATAATGTTCAAACAATTTCGCAACTAAGTTTTACTTGTTATAGTGATTAATCCAGCTTGTTGTCTCCACAAATTTATGATTCTACTAGATAATGTGTAAAATGTTTGGCCTGTTCACTTCAATTATTCAATTCATCGGTTCAAAGTGATTGTATAACTTTCACCTTTTTCCACCACAGACAAAGTGATAGAACTGTAGAGGTGATGACAACGGTCGTAACCAATGAATAATGATTCACAGAAATCACGCACAACAGTTAACATAAATATCATATTGTGTTTTTAATTATTGTTATTTATGTCAATTGCCGATAAACGAACTGACACGTCGAGTCACGTAACAGTAGGTGGTGATCGTTTCCCATGCACGTCCGTACCAAAGTAACCACCGACGGCTTGCCGATCAAGCTACGAGTATAAGTGGGGATTCATTTTTGCTGGTCCTCCAAAGCTGCAGCTTAAACATTTAAAAACATTTCATGGTTGATTATAGATGTTCTAAGAGCCATGAAACCTGAATGGTAATAAATCTGAACTGCATAAATAAAGGGACCAAAAATTATACACGAAATTATTCATTGATTAATCCTAAATTTAAATTAGATATTTTTCAAAAAACTGATTATATTTTTAATATTGCCATTTATTATATATTTGGTCGTTATATGATTTTGGTAACTACGGAGGTTTGCCACCTTCAACCGTAGCGGCATTCACATTTAATTGCCATTAGCTGCTTCTAACGATTATTCTCAGTTACGTGAATAAAAGAAGTTGTTTCTCAACGATAATGATTTTTTAAACTGTATCTAAATAGATTAAGATTTCTTATTATTCGCTACTACGAGGGTATGTGGCCTTAAATGCCGTCGTTGTGTAATTATATCCAAGTTATTGATTATTTCCACAAAGGATGTATTTGTATGCAAAAAGGATGGATTCGTAAAGGTTTTTAATATGTCTTCATTCCATAATAAGATGGATTTATGATTTTTTCAAATCTTATTTGAACTAAAAAACGACCACTAAATGCCATGAGCCCCAACCCTGGTCATTTACAACTACGTCGTTCTGGAGTTAAATTTTAAGTTCTAGATTAATATTTCCACCATCTCGACGTATCCTACTTCGAGCGGAGTTGGCACTCTCTCGTTTCGTTAGGATAATCTTCTTCACAGAAGAAGACTAGAATCTTCCAGAAGCGTTATCCAGGGTTCCAGGAAGTCTTTTAATTTATTCGATCAAAAAACGCTGTTTTTTCCATGCACAACACTCTTCGAAAATGTGCTCTGCCTCGACTCTATCCCCTTAAACTAGTAGCATTGTTGCTGCCTCGCGTCCAATCCGACATGGATATTCACCGAAACAAATAAATCTGGTGAACACTTGTTTCAGCTTGTAGATAATGTTACATTCATGAATCTGTAGCTAGGCTTCGAAGATCGACAAGACCGCACCGATTATACAAAGGCTCACCTCTCTGCTGCAGTCGTGCGTGCCACGCAACCAGTGTTTATCGATGAACCTGGATATACATTCGACTATACCAGGGTGCCATAGAGAACCATAAATTACACGACCCCTGTATAGAAACATCGAATTCCCTACTCAATTTCTCCCGTGCGCGAAACGGTCGACGCTGACACCGAATCGGAATTTGATGCAAAGAACTGTGTCATATTGCGAAGTTCCACAAAGTAAGTCCCTGTACTGAACTTTGAGGAACTCCGCACCTAGTAACTATTTGATACCATCTTTCGGCACTTGGGTTATTAACCTAGAAAATCTTCTCATTCTATTCTGAAATGCCCTTCGCGAGATCCTATAATGGAATATATCCAGTACTTCAACACTTACCACAGATCACCTATATCTTAGGCACTTGGATATCTATTGCGCGCGTGTGTCCATTCGATACAAGTCACGGTGCATAGCAGCCATTTTGTAAATACGTCAGCCACGATGAACGAAGTGTAACCGTGAATTTAAGCGATAACTTTGCGATTACAAAATTCTAATTTAATTAATACAATAGTAAATTTGATAACATTAACGTACGGGGCCTTGATAACTATATGCAGTGTTAATGTAAAATACAACTAATTTACATGTGAACGAGGAGGGTATTTTGCTCAGGGTCTGCTTTTTGTTATACGAAGCTGATACTTCATGAAAGTATTATGTTTATATAATAAAATTAGCTTAGACGTGGTCAGGATGTTCCCCCTGTCCGATTATTAGGTACCCCTGTCCGTTAGAAGCCCACTGCCAAATACTTAGGTGTGACGTTAGATTCCGAACTCACCTTCCGACCCCATGTCCGAAAGGCCACTAGTGCGTTAGAAATGCAGATCTAAACAGGGACAACTTAGAGCTTCCCACCATCCAACAGCTCATTATGGACTTCTCCGAGACTTTCTTCAAGTTCTCAGAGAAGTACTTCATTCCACTTCATAAGGGTGCAGCGGATTATACCGCTCCCCTTCCCCCAATCCCTCAACTAAGTCCGGAGTCCGAGGAACGCCCTCTAGGAATCCCCCAACCAACACTCGTCTAACTTGGAATGCCGATTAGTAGCCTTCAAAGAGTCAGAAGCTCCTGCCTCTTCTGTTTAAGCTCCCTTTATGATGAGACAAGTCCCAAACCGACAACACCTTCAGAGTCGATTTCTGAGCGGATACTACCTAGGTAGCACCGCTAGCCCTCCACTTCCCCAAGATAAAGTTCCCAAAGATACCACAAGGCCAAAGTCAACCTCAGGTAGTTTTTAGAGGATACGCACCTAGGTTTATCGTGAGTACCACATAACCAGCGCAGCTAGCTGCGTTAGTATACATGAGTATTCACTCCTCCCTCCCGCGCATCTCCGGGTGTTAGCCCATTCTCCTTGATTGGGCGCAAAAAAAAGTGTTTTGTATTGAATTCTAGAACCTGATATTGCGCACACAATCCGCATTAATCGTTGTTGAGACGTTTTAGTATCGTTTGTATTAGTTAACCATTTGTTTCTAGTATACTTCCACCCTTCCACACTTGGGTTGGGATATACTGGACCAGCGTGGGTGTATCTCATCCGATTGTATAATATTGGGGCTAATACAAATAAACTCTTGAAGAGTGTAACCGACTAATTGTGGTTCGTCGTCCTTCAGACTTCCACGTAACACGTTATTTTTTTATATTAATAGCTGACAAACAAGCAGACGAGCCACCTGATGATAAGTAGTCACCGTTACCCATGGACATCAGCAAGACCAAAGGTATCACCGATGCGTTGTCGGCCACGAAATGGCAAGAAGGTAAGAAAGAAAGTACTGGCTCTCAAACCCCCGGCCGAAACACGAGTCGTTTGGCGGCTGACAAAAACAGTAGGGTGGTGGGCTAGCCCGGTAGGCTTCACAGAAAGATAATAATACCAGTATTAAACTTATAGTATTAATGACTTAATGTTTTTATTTATGATGTAGTAGTTATTGCGATTTTGATAAAGAATTTTTTCATAATGTTGGTGTTTAAAAAATTATTACGCGCCTAAGTGGTTTGGCGAAATAAATATTATAACCATTCACACACTCACACCCCCGCACAAGGATTTCCTGTGTTGCATGTGGCGTGGACGTAAGTAATTAGAACATCACGATCCCCCATGACCCAAGAACAAACATACATATATCTGTCACATAAATATCTGCCTCGGCCGGGAATCGAACCCGGGAGCCATCGCTCGGCAGGCAGGGTCACTACTAACTGGGATACGGGATTGTTAACACCTAAATTATGAAATAATTTAGAATTAGAAATTGATTAGCGGCAATAGAGTTTTCAATGAATTATAAGAATTTTCAATTACGAAATGAAACAGAAATCTAGAAGCTAATTTAGAAATCAACAAGAAAATATTTTAAGTTTTCGATTATAGATTCCCGCAGTGGTTTTCTTAACGCCAACAGGTATACGAGTACAATGGAAATTATACTGCAGTTTATTTTTACAAAAACTCGATTACTGTCAAACAATAACTATAATCAGGAAGTTCTCTCGCGAAGAGATCTTATCGTTTCGCATACAGACATTTGCATGGCAATATTGTCAATTGACACAATCAGCAATAATGGGGCTCGGTTGATTAATGACCATAGATTAGACGCATTATTGTATTTTCTCAGTTTTATTTCTTTGAATGTAATTCTAATAACATTGTTATATTTTCAAAGGCATAGAAACGTAAATAAATTGAGCGCGGTCGGGACTTAAATACATAAATATTTATTTTTATTTTTACATAAAGTAAGTTAATGCTTGACAACAATCCCACCTGATGGTAATCGGTGATGAAGTCTAAGATGTTGAACGCACTAACTTATAATAGTCTATTCACTCTCCTTTTGAAGAATCCCACATCGAAAATAGCCGGGGACTCCGACGCGGGAAAGTAATTCCAGTCCTTTGCAGTGCGCATAATAATCAAGACGCAAGCCGCGTTGTCTGTACAGGTGGTACGTTCACTACGTAAGGGTGGATACCTGTCGTACGTCGAGTTGTCCGATGGAGGAACGGCGATGGGGGAATTCATTCGAATAATTCCTGTGCACACTCTCCAAAATGTGCCCTATAGAAGACCGAGAAGCTGGCAAACATGCGCCTGTGCTCACGGCTTTGTATATTGGTTTCCACCAGATCTGAGTCACCAATGAGCCTCTTTGCACGCCTCTCCACCGATTCCAACGTAGATAGATGACATTTGGCACCACCAACCCAAATATGACAACAGTACTCCACATATGGTCGAACCTGAGCTTTATACAGGGTTAAAAGCTGATTCGGTGTGAATTACTGCCTCACCTTCGCAAGGACCTCCAGTTTCCTTGCAACCGCTTTAGCCTTGGACTCGATGAACCGACCAAAGTTGAGGTTCGACAAATGTTCAACTCCCAACAATTGCAAACGGTCAGTACATTCCAAGGATACATTCTGAAAAGTAGGAGCCAAGGTGAACGGGCTCCTCTTGGCGCTGAACAGACACGTCTGTTTTTTGGTTGCGTTGAATTTCACAAGATTGGCATCGCCCCATTCGGACACTGCCCGAAATGGGAGACTCATACGTTCTACCATGGCCTCTCTTTCGGACTTTTCACTTTCTCTTCTCTCTTTCTCTTTCGAGGTTTCGGAAGGTATCTCTCCACTGTTGTGCTGTCGTATGCATACCTATAGATACCGGGCTTGAACAGATCATTGATGTACAGCACGAATAGAGTAGCGAAAAGAATGGGCCCTTGAGGAACTTCGGCGTTGGTAGCCATCGATTGTGATGAACAACCATCGACGACGACTCAGAGAAATCTTTCGCTCAAAAAGGCCTTAAGCAAGAGGAAATACCATATGCTGGAAGCTTGTTTAACAGGCTCGCGTGCCAGATCCCGTCGAAAGCCTTCGAGACGTCGAGGAAAACGACGAGCGCTTCCCCGTATTTCTCGAGGGCCTCGCCACACAAGTGAGTAGCGTACACTAGAAGGTCCCCGGGCCACCGGTTTCGGCGAAATCTGTAGTCGTAGAAGTCCATTAGGCGGTCACTACTTGATATAAAGTAGCCCGTTTGCTTTTTCGTTAGTTCTCAATACTATAAAAACATTTTTATGATTTATGAAATATTTAATAATAATGTAATCTTGGTTAAATTATTTAAGTTTATTAAACAATTTCATTTTATAATTTTAAACTAATGTCATCGCAGAATTTATACATTTTATTATGTAGCGAGTACTCACAATACGTTTTTCCTTTGAGAACAAAAAACAAAATTTAATTTTATTATTTAATTATGAATTATTAACCAAATTTACTTGCGACTAATTTACATCAATTTCAGTATTCTGTTTTACGCAATATGTAACTCTTTATTTTTTGTTCTCGGCTTAGCTGTTTATCTTTTTGACCGTAAATCACACAATAGCTACTTAACTGGTTTTGACACAGCTATTTGCATGCTGGTAAATAATTAAAAAAATCTCATATGTTTCATCGAAATTAGTTGAATAGTATCCAAGCTACAACTTCATGTCTGCGTCTATTATACCCTAAAAGATTACTTCCTGTGGACAAGATTAATGTCGAATGTTAGTTTGTAATTTGAAATCTCTGAGTCTGACTAAAACATCCTTTATGTAGTATATTATATTAGCTAATAAACCTGGCTCGCTTATTCTGTAGCTGTATATATAAATTAACAAAATGATAAGGGATCAAGCGAACATGACATCTTAGATATGTACCTACCGCCTACGCAACAAGGGCCTTCATAATTTAATTACTTAACGCGTATTCAAATTACTTAACTATTAAGTATGGATTAGAAAATATCGTTGATTGATCGGTGTTTTGGAAGTATTACAGTTAAAAATTTACAATTACACTGCCGTCAATTACTGTCGGCTTGTATATGTAGAAGTACTAAACATATGGTCGTGGCCGTCCGCTGTGTTGTAAAAATCTTACATGCACCAGTCATTACCTCGAAGAGAGTATTGTTATCAAAAATCAAGTAAAAAATATATATTGAGAAGTAATAAAAAATAATCTATCTATATGACATTGAACACACAGTTAAAAAAAATGTATATAAATAATAAAGAAGCATATATTCTTTTCTTGTTTTTCCACCGGTGCACCATAAAAAATTCTTAATCGACGAAGGTTGGCGTAATATGAAGATTGATATTTATTTAATTTTTACAACTATGTATGTACAATTGTATATAGTTTAATAAACGATAAAACTCTATATAAGTTCACGCTTTCTTATCGTCGGCGATACGGACAACGAATGTTTAATATATTTTTTGCATTGCACCTGCTTTACTGACATGTCAAGGGCAAGCGCAGCTATTTATGAAATAATTGACGTTACATGTTTCAAGATAATAAATACATTAAGTTTACCGCCTTTGAATATTTGCATACATATTCTATTTTAATGTATTTAAGTGATATTTAACCGACACATTTGTTTTATCTGACTGACATATGTATAAGTGGGTTTAGAGAATATCGGTGCATTAGTGCATTAAATGTTGGTTGTCGTACATGACACGAATATCAAACTTTAAACACGTGATATTAAGAATATTATTGATAGCTTACGATCGACTTGAACTTAATTAATAAATTTTCATTAATGCGAGGAATTATAGGGTAAAAGACACTTTACGTTCACAACATTTAACCATATACACACACATGTATTTATATATTAACATTTCAACAAATATTTTCCATTGACATTTAGCTGAACGAGTTTTCAATGTGACATCATAAATGTTGCCCTAGTAAGTATCGGCCGACTAATTACAAGTTGTTTTAGTCGGCAGTAGACTATAAAACATTACATTTAAATGACTCTAGAACTTTAGGGCATATAATCGAATTTACAACCCGCATTTCAATAATGTTTACCTAAAGAACAATAAAATCCTTCCTGTCATTATTACAAGTATTGGAACTCGATGACCGTGATGATTATGAAACCCATGAGCGTTCACGAGTTCCCAGCGTACGTTGAACCTTTGTTGCGGGTGTTATATTCACACATCAGTTGTGAAGACATATCGGAACTAAATTTGACACTAATGTAGAACAGTAAGGTAGAAGCGCTCCAAGCCCACCTAAATTACGAGGTGAGCTATACTTGTCCAGCACTGGGCCTCTTACGGATTGACGTAATAGTTACATTTTTATTACTATTCCTACAATTAATAAATATCATACCGCAGTCAGCAAATTACAAATCAAACACTGCTTCAAGCTGGATAAAAATATAAATAATACTCCGAAACAAAACAGTGGGTTATTTAATAAAATACACGTACTTACCGAAAGGCTCAGTACATTTAATACAACCGTATATGTACTTATTTAATGATAGAAAACGGATTCGATTGACACCAAATTCGAACACGCCGCAACCGGGCAGCCTTGAGAACTGGGAACACTCACTTTTGTCTAGCCATTTATTGTGAACGCATTCTACGACAGCAACACATTTGCGTTACATGTGCACTTTATTTACATAGAAATAAGGTTCGAATTGGAGGTTACAGCTGCGTTTGATGGCTTTATGAAATGTTATTTTATGAGCGCGAACGTTTTTATTTTTTGTCCCGAAAGTTAAGTACTTAGGAGGCCTAGTAGCACATTAATAAGGCTATTTATCTAAGTACGTATTACGATATCGGAATATTATTTGTATGTTAAATTTCGCGCAAGAGAATCGTAACTCCACTCTGTAAGTATCTAGATAAATGTCGTTGAAACAAACTTCAAACTAAACTTCAAATTGTATCAAAAAGTAGTAAGAAGTCAGCTTTAAGGCTATAAGTAGCAGGTGTACTATTATGTCGGGGGATCCCCGCCACAGGGTAACTCCATAGAGATTTATTCATTTACACTTTACCATATCCCCAAATAACACAGAGTAAAGTTGTCGATTTATGGCCAAAGCCTTGGTTAGCCTTAGACCTATAAGGAGTCCGTCGAGTCGAACAAGATCGTAACGCCTAACTTAAATTTAAATAATTTAATTTAAAAATCTATTATAATCCAAAAATCTGACACTTACTCACCACGTTGATCCAGAACAAATTGATGTTGCAGTGGATCACTTACTTGTGGTAAGCTGTTGATCGTGCTAAAGATTCTACCACCTATAAAATATAAAGCAGACTAAAGTAGCCTGATTTAAAATTTGTCGTTCCTTTTAAGTAAACAAAGTCCGTGTGTCTAACCAATTGTCTAACCAAGTGACGACTCCGCTTCATTCTTGTAAACGATTACGATACCTTAGATATACTAAGGTTATCTAGTTATTCTTGAAACATAATAATGTAACCATTTAAGTAAATTATCTAAAATTGTATCTTAATATTATAATTAAAATTGATTCCCACTTAAAATTTAATTAACTAACAATTGAATTATATATCGCCCAACTGTACGAATCAAACTCACCTTTTAGAAAATCTTCGCCGAAAGATAGACGACAGTACAGGCCGATATTATCTCGCGTTTTAGCTAACTTTAAATTTCTTTGCAATTTATTACAAGCGGTGACACAAATTCGCACATATGCGACACAAAACATGTACGTTTCAGCGAGAGTGACGCAATATTAATTTCTTTAACTGCCAGCAATGGCCTCAGTCACTCTCGTCTCGTGAATGCATCCTTTATTTGGTCCTTTTTTATGACGTTGCCAATTGGTCTCCGTAAAAGACACCCAGACGTTCGAGACCAATGCGTCCACAGTTCCGCTCACTTTAGCGCTATGAATTTCTTTCGTCACCAGTGATTGATCTACGCTTGTAATCGAAGACAGTGTTCGTTTTGATATTTAATCTCTTCGCGTGCAACAAAATCTCATAATTATATCGAACAAATTGTGTGGACGATTATTACAATCCTATTCGTACCGGTCCCGATAAGTTATATAATCTTTGTACTGTATACATGTACTTACCTTTATAAATCATAAATCCCACATAGATACATACGAGTTTATAATTGTATTTGCGGTTAGAAATGACGCCTCAGTGTAGCGATGCTGAATGTAATAAACAATTATGTCTCACATGAGGACGTTGCAGGCTTCTTGGTTCTTTGAACGGTGACAAATTGCTGCTGCTTGACCATAGAATAATTATGATTGTACCTACAGCTGTAGTAGAAGCAAAGTAATGACGTTCGTAAGTATATTGATGAATAATACCTACACCAGATACCTAAACGATTTTAGGTTGATATCATTGATTGGTTGATCTAAGCATTGAAGATTATAATTAGTAATCATTTAATTAAAAACTTAATTTTGAAATAATTTCTGTGGTTGTTATTGTTCGAGTTTTCATTCGGATAGCGTATTACGTCCAGAGTTGTAAAAAAGGTTTTAAATCACCGATTACTAACTTATTCATTCAAAGAATATGCAGGACGTGATGTTGTTTCAATTACGCGTATTCATCTGTGCTATGTCATCAAACATTTTATATGAATTCATCACGTAACACTAATTTTCCATATCTTTGAATATCATTTGCAGATGGTAGTATATGTATATACCATTAGCGGCCTAAAATAGGGTACAGTCTTAGTTCATTACGGTGTTCTAGTATACATAAAGGGGAATCCCAGGTACTCACTTGAATAGGTAGATAACGAAATTATGACGAAAGTTGTCGCAAGCAATTTGTAGTTAAGAATATAATTCTGATTTTAAAGTGATGTATTTTCTTGTCACTCGAAGTATCTATGTACTTGGAAAATAGTTATTTAGTACAACATATTTATTTATTAATTATTAATAATCTCACAGAATAAGAAGCTGCAAGACCACAGGGCACCATACTAACCAAGAATTGCATGGTAAACTTAACTTCAATGTGAGAACAGGACGAAGAATTCCGAAGTATGTTAGTGATAATTATTTTAAAATCTGCACATATTCACAAAAACTCGTAGGACTTGAACCCAGGTCCCCCGACAAAAAACTCAACATTCAGATCACGAGTCTATTGCTGTTAATAAACAATAGAATTCCAGAAAGTAAAAGTAAAAACCAAAAATAGGGTTACATATACTTTAATTTTCTTACACCGCTCTTTATTTAGACATATTTGTTAAGCTTAATAGCTTCTTTTGGTGGAGAATGCTTTCAGTGCTTTTTGAATATGTGTACCGTAATGTTTTATTGTTAGTAATATCTGAAAAAACAAAACGTTAAACACTTCAGTTCGTTTATATTAATTTTTCACTGTATACTAAGAAGAAACAAAAAGGCGAATGGTAGCGTGGTAGGACAGTGGAGCGCTGTCGTTGCGTTAGTTAGTGAAAGTGATCGGGGATACTCGGCCCTTGTCGGACAACCTTCATGCCCCACAAACACTGTTCTGTGCTAGCTACGTGCGTACTGGGAGCACCGCGGCCACACTGCTGTGTGGTCAGCAAACATATGGTACATTCGCGTATGCAGGAGAAGTGCTTTGCGGTGTTGTTCCTGCCGTATATAAAAATACGGCCCGGAATCATTCACCGTTGTTACTGTGGACATGACATCAACGGTGTTCTCTCGATTACTACTAAGTATTCCGGTACGAGACAAAAAACTATCAAATTTGTAAGTGAATAGAAAACAGACGGAGAAGAAAAGTCCTGAGTTGGCTCCAACAATTTACGGCTCACTAAAGCTCAGGTGAATTCATTCAGATGGACTCATGACTTGAACAAAGCAGGGCAAGTGAACAAGTTTTTAGCTCTGGCTTTTACTCTTAATCGGCTTTGCTGAAGTACCATAGATAGCCTAAATGTCTCCGCCCACGTGCATCGTATCGAGCCCAGTAATAACTAAAAAACAATTTGTCCATATCTACGTGCAGACTGATAAGACTGACGGCTCATTTAGCGATACAACTGCGTGTCCATTTTGCACGTCACTCGCGTAAAAATTTGATGGACATCGTTTCCGTTACATGAACAATCTCTTTGTGTGTGTAATTACACCTCCGCACTAAAATTTCCTGAAGATTCAGACATGGATCCAAACAAATTAGGTATCAAAAACAAGTAATATCCAAGACGATTCACAATGCCTGAATTACAGTTACATATATACTGTATGTATGTATGGGAATCGATACTCCGTTCCGACTGAGGTCTAATATCATCTTAAATTTGTTAAGGCATTGATTTGATTTACAAACGAGTAGCTTGTTATCAAAACTTCTATACAATCTCTGTGGTATATAACAGATACCTGGTATTGAATTACTTGAAACAAAATACGATCATTGTAGTATAAATTAATTTGAAAAGTACTTCACGGATTTACATCCGGTTTTTACGATTGATTAATAAACAATCTATCATGAGACACTAGCCCTTGTGTTAGCGTTACGGACGACTTAAAAAACAAAAATAACAACAACAACAACAAACAAAAATAAATTTATATCAAAATCCGTATACATATATATATTGACATAATGCAACTGAGTCGTGAGAGCGGGGCCCAGCCCACAGCAAGCAATGTTGTGTTGAGCCACTCAACATTATCTAAGGGCATTGTTGCGATATGCATCGCTTCTTCACTTGATACAATTTGCGTCCATTCACCTTTGCAACTCCGAGTCTTATTGAATCGGATGTAACACCAGTAGGGTTGTTAACCTGCCAATTTTAATGGATAATTAATGCGAAATAACAACTTACTGAATTTAAAAAATGATATGATGGATGATTGGAAACTGTTTTTTCTTTGTAAATTAATGTCAAAACTACGTAAATACATTTTCTGTCTGTCTATCGTTTACCAGCTAGTATTCATGAAAAACATTTATTCAAACATTCTTCTTTAGCTGTGATTAAAAAAAAAATACATTTTTCATTATTTTTATACTCTTGAGATTTACAATGGATCAAATTTTTAATCACGTAAAAACGAAAAACTAATAGGATTAATAACTGTCACGAAAACTATAAGAAAAACGTGCTGTTTTTTAATTTTTTCGACTAGTTTAATAACCTTGTTCATTCTCACAATTTCATGAATATATTCCATATCCTTGCGACTGTTAATATCAATGTCGTAATTTACTGCTTTTACAAAGTTTTTCGTATATACATTTCTAAGTGTTGGTGAGTAGTTTCTTAATACGTTACCTATAAAATTATTATTACTATTTTACTGGTTTATTCGAAAAAATATCAAACATGCACAGCCAGACGTGACATCCCTAATCGGGGAGCACTTTATCACAAATATTGCCTATGCAATACAACTCGATCTGAAACTCCTGGAGCAAGCTCGAAGAAAATGTTAGTTTTATATATATTTCGTAAAAGCTTAACCAGCTTACCAGAATGACATAATAAATCTAATCCAACACGCAAGTTTTAGTTGAAACAATAAGCATAATATTATTTTCTATTCTATTTACTTTTATACGGTATATGTATATGCTGTTCACTGACTTTTTTTATAATTCAGATTGTAATCATTGACAGATTATAAGACCTGATAGTCAACTCGGTGATGAATATGATGAATATATCTGTCCGAGAAGTCCGATGTAATAAAACGGGATGTGTGGCATTCAGAAACACCCCCACAATAAGTTTACCTGTGCTGCTGATGGCGTGGACGTACACGATAAGACATCA
Source organism: Megathymus violae (assembly GCA_003671415.1). Taxonomy (NCBI): domain Eukaryota; kingdom Metazoa; phylum Arthropoda; class Insecta; order Lepidoptera; family Hesperiidae; genus Megathymus; species Megathymus violae. The sequence goes on from PDGT01000007.1 coordinate 8,259,557, forward strand.
AGAACACCGACGACCAGAGAACCAACATTTGTATGTCACATAAGTATGTATACCACGGATGAAATCGAACCCGAGACTACGCGATCGCCATTCCGAAAACACAATGATATGAAGTGTGTCATTCGGAGGAATCGGTTATAAAGTGTGTGTATGCGGAGGGTGATCTCCGGAATACCTTCACCTATTCTAGAAATTCCTTTACCATTTGAAAGGTACATCGTTCGGAACGACCATAGGCTATACACATCATACATGTATTTATTAATTAGCTAAAGTCATGATGATATTCATCAAGTATGTCTCAATTTGTGTCAATAAACGACCCCATAGCCCAGTTGGTAGTGACTCTGCTTGCCGATCAAGGGTTCCCGGGTTCAATTCCCGGCCAAGGCAGGCATTTATGTGACAGATAAATATTTGATCACGGGTCATGGGGTAATACAGGGGAATCCTAGTGCGGGGGTGCGAGTGTGTAAATGTTTGTCTTATTTTTTAGTTATAGTAATTATTTGTTAAGTTTTGAGTTTTTTCTTAAAATAATGTCTCAATACCCTACCTACCTGACTCCACCAATTAATATCGCCCATCTTTGATTCACCTGGCTGCAACGGCGGAACATCTTTTGCTAACAGACCCAATTAAAGGAAATTATGTTGTTACGTCGTTATCCTAAGGATGGTCATTGACGGTCATGATTTGATTTTAAAATCATGTTTGAAAAATCAAATCGCCCAGCAAGCTCTCTTGCTTAGTTTGGATAACTGACCAATTATCACTAGTTTCAATATTTTTCGGTAATTTTTACCCTGTGAAAATTGTGTATTTGTACTTAATATTATGAAATAAAGTTATCATTGTTAAATATAAAAAGTCCCGGGTCCCTAGTTCGATTTCCCGCCCAGGAAGACATTCATGTCACAAATACAGCCATACAGCCATGCAGCCTCATGATACATAAATCTTTAGTCTATGTAAAAGTGACGAAACGTGTTGTATGCGATTCAACAAACTGGTCGAAATAAAAAGAAAGGGAAAGTCCCCTTGTTTCTCATTAGTCTCGATAGCTACCAAACGGGATTTTGATGAGTTTCTCCATGCAATACTATTGTTCCTTTGATATTTATTTACATGTGTAACTTGATCTCTCCTCTCACCCCTTCACACTTATCTCTCCTGCATTCTAAGCACTTTGGACACATCAGTTACCACCATACGAATTCCTAAATGGATTTAAGGCTTCAAATATTAGTTTCATTATTTTTAGTTTTATTTTTCTTGGTTGCTTATACAAATTCTTGGTATTATCTTTATCGTCATATGTAGAATACTTTCAATTTGGCACACAATTCTTTTACCTTTGTAAAATTGTAATAAATATGAAATATAAAAGTTACACGGGTCAAATCATTAGCATGGTTTTCTTTTAATTAATAAACAAATCGTGTAGTTTTACAGTTTGTATCATATTAAGTGATATCATTATAACAATCTTACCGCGGAATGAAATGATTGCGATGTGTAATATCCAAAAATGGCCAAGGAAGATAAGACAATACAAATATCTATTAGATAATAACTTATTAGTGCCTACAAAGTGAACACTGCACAATTACCAGCTAAGCTGGTCCACACCCAGCTGGAGAGCTATAAATCAAGCATAATGTCAAGAAAAGCGAATAGCCTTGACATACCTGGTCGCGCGGTTTATCATCTCGGGGCCAACGTCGCGCGGCGCGGCGCGGGCGCTCTAATGACGCTGATAACACTGATAACGGGTGAACGATCGAGCTGCTCACAAGTGAAACACCAATACAGGTACTTACGGTTAAATCGATTTTAACCGCGAGTTGTGGAGCGATTGGTCTCAATGAAATTTCGTTTTCAATTCAATGATTAATTTTGTCAATCATGATATGTATGTAGGTTTTGTCACGCGTTATAATAAACACTTATAGATAACAACTTATTCACTTATAATATTGAATCTCAGTTTTCGCATCAACTACGTTCTACGGTCTTGAATGTCCTTACGATTGGACGCGGGACGGATTTAAAAGGCAACGCTTGAGAGCGAAGTGCTTCGTCGACCACCTCCCTTTCGACGTGATGCACATGCTTGAGCTTTAAAAGGCAAAGTTAAAGGTTACACACAGTTCACTTATGTTGTATTAGCGTTTATAAATCCAGTATTCGCCTAGTAGTCAAGTTTAGACCATAATCATTAAAGATCGTTCTCATTCCAATTTTTATTATCGATAACTCGAAAGTCTTAAGCCATCGTGTTTAACGCACATAATAGAATAAATGTCATTTATTTTATTTCTTGTACCAAAGTTGTTTACAAGTGGAAGATAAATATATTACGTAACACAGTAATGTAAAGTTCGAAAATGTTGCTTAATGATAATAAAAAACACACCAGAATTTGTTAATTTGTTTAAATAAGTGCTGAAATGACAGACATATCGATTTTGTTTAGAATACATAGTAGAGGCAGATAATTACAATAAGGAACTAAGGTTTTCACCACACTGGTCACGTGGACAAAGGTCACACTTGAGAAAACTATGATGAAGTGTCAGGTATGCAGGTTTCCTCACGATGCTATCCTTCACCGAATCGAGTAATAATTAATGTCTATATAATTATGTTTATATTACTTTAAACAATTTCAAATTTATGCAGGATTCGAACCGGTATCCGCCGTCCAGTAGACTGACATACTAAGTTGTTTTCTTATAAAGCACTTATATTAAACCTCAATGTAAAATTGCAAGCAAATGTGATGAAATGATTGACGATACGAGCTAACTATTGAAATATATGTCTATAACATAAAACAGTCAAAAGCTTTTCAATGCCTTAGAGCCCAAATTTTCATTGGGCACAGTTGTAAGCGATGTACAGCAAACGTTTAACTAAGTTTGCTTCCGGAAGCTCAACAACTTGCAATAGTAAGGTGTAGTGCTAACACACTTGTTCAATTTTAACTACTGACTATTACTTTTCCTACTTTCGACCGGGCTTGACCGTACCGCCTAATGTAGTGAACCACTTCATCGATCAACGCAAGCGGTCGAGGCAGGTGTTAGGTTTGCGTCCAAACATTAGCAATAACTCGTAAAATATTTACGTTGTATTTCAATCTGTAGAAGGACGACGCCCCAGATTTCGATGTACAATATCCATGATTGAACATTTCTCATATGACATTCCATACGATTCATTCGGTTATCCAGCCGCCGGCTATACACACGGTTGTAATCAATATCAATATCCACATTCACACGGTTTTGGGTAACCACACCGTGATTATATGCATATGATTGACCTACCCACCTACCTAGTGCTCATGTACGTTTGGGTAAAAAATGTAGTCTATGCTTCATCACAGTGATCCATTCCTGGACCAGCGAGTCAAAAATAATACTGTATTTTGACCGTAATTTCTGGGGATGAAAAGTCTTTTAATTCAAAGGAAGCAAGCAAAGACGTATTACATAATTTCAAAACCAGAAATTGGAGAACTTCCTGCACTAAATATTCAAGCATCTCTTTATGTCAAAGTTGAAAAAATCTAATATTGCACAATATCCTGTTTCAAGCTCTTTTACGTAGCTACTCAAGATACAAAATATCAAATTCCAGGGTTCGCTACATTAGGTTTCCTGATGTTTATGTTTTAACATTTACAATTAAAGTCAAACAGTTTCTTATACGAAGAAATGTTATTCCAATAATTCAATAGTTTATTCCATTTTTAGACCAAAGCACTAAAACACCCTGTTGACTGATTACCCTATTGCGAGTTTTGCTGATATTTATATAGCTTGGAAGGCAAAAAGAATGCAGGTGAGACAGCTGATGATTATTGTAACCGTTACATATGACCAATACCAGGTGAATGACACATGGAGCGTCGGCCATGCAATAATAGGTAATACATAGTTGAATGTCTTTAAGTCCTTAAAATTTAAAACTTGGACGATATTAACAACGAAGAAGTTGCAAGACTACCTAAAATTCATCAGCTTTTAAAAGGAGGGAATTTAGTTATTAGTCGTGCAAGTGTACGCCTAAGATCTGAGGAATAAAAATAAATTCAAAAGATTTCCCAGACACAAAAATTATGTCTGTATTTACCTAAATGGTCGAAGGATAGAGTACATATGTACAAGAAAGTCACATACTTCGAAGGACCGATAAGATTTGTGTAAGAAAGGTTTTCGAACAGCAACATACGCCACGTCTTAGTGATAGAACTGTCAACCAGGAAGATTGACGACCTAAAGTGCACTGCAGGCACCGATTGGAGTCAGAAACCTTAGGAATGGAGCCTATATTATCTTATTATCAGGTTTCCCCCTAGAATGAAAGGAAGGCCAAAACCCAAAACACAGGCCAAGTATCCTACGAGCACTTTGTAAACCTTTTAAAATACATTTTACTTTTAGTAAAACAAATTGTCAAAAATTTATACTATTACACAAAATGTATTTAACATTAACTTAAGTGTAAGCTTAAAAAATATTTATTTTTATTTTTATTGAAATGAGAGAGAGAGAAAATATCAATAAAAATAAATAGCAACGTAATATTTCTCATTTTCTTACACTTATTACTTTTGAGTATAATATATATTAGCAATCAATTTTCACAATGTGAAAAGGGCGCATTTGAATGATTATATTTTGAATCTATTTCATTACGACTAATTTTTAATAGTTCAGGAACTGTCTAGTCTGGTTTATGACATCATAATTTTAGACCGTATCAAGTATTGACGTTACATTTTCGCCTACTATTATTATATACGAGTATTATATATTCGGTTCGAAAACTATTGGCATTCATCTTCCGGATAATTTACCATTATTATGTAAGTTTCTGTAACATCAAGCCGCATTATTACCTGTGAACGGTTCCGCTTTCATAAATCTTTATGGATCTGTGCTCCGCGCCATGCGCATTATATTATCTGTAATCCGCCACGATTGGTGTGGGGGGGTATTTCTAGATCAATTTAGTGTTGCTACATGCGTTGGGCAAACCGTATCAAAGTTGAAATAACTACTCAATAGTAATCATTAAAAAAAATTCATTTGTCTAGAATATTTGCTAGACAAGTACAGCTATGAATCATCGTCGAAAGCAAAGTGATCATATAAAGATATAAAATGGATCTATTGGTCGGCTTATTCCAAAGTTATTAGCAGATAATAACAACTAAGTAAAAGAATAGATTAATTACAACATAGTTGTATATAACAAATACAATAAGACTAAGGTTTCTGTCAGTGCAGTAGATACAAAGAGGAGTAATAATAGAAAAACAGATTCAGATACGAGTACATGGTAACATAATAAACATATTTATTAATTAACAAAATTTGAAGGATAACACTACCTAAAACAAATAATAACAAAAAATTAGTACTGCCCTAAAATACCCGTTTTTATGCATAACAATTTATTATAATTATTGTATTTTATTATAGATTACTTGTAGTTTGTATCTTCTACCTGCATTCTCATGTCTCCTTTTTGTTACAGCCAGAAGGACAGACGACAAAGGAGATGGGCCCCCTATGGTAAGTGGTCACCGTCTCCTATGGACACAGGCAATACCAAAGAACGCCGGCCTTCGAAGAGAGCTCTTTTTACAACTTTTTTGAAGAAGTTCATAATATGATAGTACTCCGGGAACGCCTCAAAAGGAAGCTCGTTCCACAATTTGCATGTGCCATGGAGGAATGCCACGAATCCAGTCGGTATGGATGAACTTAATTCTTCGGCGGGTGGAACACCAATGGAACAGATAAAGGGAACTTATAAAAATAATTGTATATTGGTATCCTACTTGGGGCGTTAATCGACTTTTTTTTCAATTATTAATTTTTTTCACCTTTTTCAACTTATTAGTGGTTTCAAATTAAGTATCTTATAGGATATCAGCCGGAATCTTGCAGGCGACATGACGTGAACCTGTGTGATCTGGCAGTGTGATGGAGAGACTCTCACTGTAACATTATTATGTTGTGATCAGTACTTATTTGCAGATAAACAAATGAACTCCTCACGAGGTACATAGATTTGTGAAAAATCATAGAGATTAACAAATATTTATAAAAGTTTAGTATAATAAGTAATAGTTCAGAAGTTAACCATTAGAGGGAGCCTATGAAAGACGCTCTATTTTAGCGTCATAGGTGGCATATATCGAATACATTTGGAATAGTTCATGACGGACACAGAACAATTTGAAAGCATGCTATTTTTCTGAAGTTGAGGACGTTGTTAATGGTTGAATGAACACAATTAATTGAAAATATTTATGGTGTATATCAATACTAAAAACAAACAGATAACACGCGATATCTTCACCTAAATTAATAAATATAACACTATATTTAACATTAATTCATGCATTTGCACAATAATTTGATATTGGAAAATAAAATATTGAGTGTAATGTACTAATAGTTCTAATAAAACTAGAAATAAGTAAAGGCCCATACACTGACTGATACATCCGTACTTTTGAGCACATTCTAGATGGCTCGGGTGTTTAGATTTTCTGCCGATGTTTTTATTTATGGAAAGCGAGCAACGGTCTCTTAATAATAATAAAATAAATAAAAAGTAAAAATTTTATAACAGTAATTTTGTAGTGATTTATTTATATCATCAAACAGCTACACGTGTTGACCTAAAATATCATTGCGTGATATTTGTTTGTGATACGATATTTTTTGCTGACCTTACCCGCTATAACGAACGGGTGATGAACAAAACAGTTGTTTTGTAATAACTATTAATGCTGATAATAATAAACATTTAGAGAGACTACTTGCAGTTATTAAAAGCATTTTATTCGTTATTGCTATTAACTTGTATGAATGTTTTTTTAATGCAGTTCATCAGATAACTTGGTTGAGATTGTGCGTGCCAAACGATAAGTCCCAACTTTATTCCCGGCTTGTAGACAGTATTATCGGAGAAAAATAAACGGTCACACGCTCAAACCCCTCGCACTAGGACACACACAGATACATACAAACATTTACGATCCAAGAATCAATATTTATCTGTCACATAAATGTCTACTCCGGATTCAAACCTGGGACCCTATAATGTTAGGCAATGTTTGCTGTCACTCTATTTATATCTAATTTGTTTATATCCATGCCACTCTCCATACGAAATCGTATCGACTGTAATAATTTGATTTTTAAGTGAATCCATTTTCGCTCTGGTTATTGTAAATTAAAGAAAACAATTTGATATATATTTTATCGACTGTCATGTCAAATTTAATTTACTTTTTTTTAGAAATTCTTAATTCGGAATGTTTCTTCTTATGTAGTACTGGCGAACTGCCGTCACTTCGCTTCAGGTAAATTACGCCTTACATCATTTTAAATTAATTTATAACTTTTTTATTTATGGACAGATTGCAATGAAACAAACTTTAAGTATTAAGTGATGCTTACTGCAATATATTAGTGAAAACCAAAACAAAATTGGTTTAACCGTTTCTGAGATTAGCGAGAACAAGCACACAGACAAACAGACAAAAATTCTAACAACAATTTTTTTGGGTTCTATGGCGTTAATAAAGGACCATAATAATGTTTTTTCTCATATATCGTTATGTACAGAAAGCGATCAGTTAGAATTTTATTATTAGTATAAACAGATGAATATAAAATTATCAAACTGAATCATAAAAAAAATTATCAAATAAATAATTGGGACATCCTCGTAAGCTATTAATTATTGCTAAAAATATTGTCTGCCATTCAAGCTTAGGACAGCGGGGTAAACGAGGGCGGTCAGCGAAATGATATTAAATAATTTTTCTTCCAACGCTACTTTCCCTATTAAGACACTCAATTGAAAATCCACAGTTCGACGAACCTTATTTCACTTTCGTTATCAACTTCGAGTTACTTTTAGTGAAATTTAATAGCTATATTGACTACCACGAATTGCATTGGGTCTCGTATTGTAATTGAGGTGGCCTGGAGCGTACTCCACCACGCTGTTTCACTTTGGACCGATAGCAAAGTCGTCGGCCAACATAAGTGTTTGAAGTTTAAGTTAAGTAACAAACAGAACTGTTACCTTAAAGTGCTTCAACGTACGATTTGAATTTGGATTTAAAAGTGTATTGTAATTAGGATTTGAGGTTGAATTTGGACTTGAAAATGTATTTGATTTGGATTTGAAAATGTATTTAAATTTGATCTTGGATTTTAATTTCAAAACTGAATTTGGATTTAGATTTAAATTTGTATTTCCATCGCATTATTATTATTACGTAGAAATCAATTAATGTTAAGAAAGATCCAGTAGTAGGTATAATTTGTACATTTAATATGTTGAGTTACGCCAACGAGTTTAACCAAGTAACGTCAAATTGAGCGTGAACACACCCACACCGCAACCTTCTAATGCCAGCCCAACGTGTCCAAACCCATAACCAATTGGTCGAAAAGGTTAATGTCTGACGTCACTGGACAGAGAGGAGAGAGGCAACCGTCAACTGAATACGAAGTTATACTAATTGCCTAACCCATACATAATTATAAAGTGTAAAGATTTATCAAAATGTCACTCAGTTAGTTATTCATGATGTTGATAAATGTTTGTGAAGTCTGGCAACCCGCACTTGGCCGGTATGGTGGCCTGTGGCCTTAACTTATCTCATTGTGAGAAGTAACCGGAGCCCAGCAGTGGGACAGTTACAGTCAGTTACAGTGGGACATTTGTAAGTTGGTGCGTTCACCATCTTAGACTTCATCACCACTTACCATCAGGTGGGATTGTTGTTAAATAATTTTGTTAAATAATTGAAAAATTAAGTAATTTTAAACTTGAATTTGAACTACTTTTAGTTTATATATTTACCAAAGTAAATTCCCTTTGTGCCCCAATACAAACTTCGCATTTCTGTGTTCTATTCTGTTATATTCAAACTATTTCCATTTTCCAAAAATTATCCGAATGAAATCGACGAGGACATTAATCTATTATTTTGCTCATCAATTGTAAAGTACAACGAGTGTATGAATGTATTAAATAAATAAACAATTTCAAACACCAATGGTAAAACGAATCATTCCGTTTCTCTCATCTCCACGTAACGTTATTCGTGCCTTCTTAGAGATTGAAAAGATATTCTCAAAGGTCAAAACAACCGTCGCCGGAGCCTCAACGAATTCTTAACCTTTAGGTTGCTATATTGCTATGCTTGCTTTAGGTTGCTATTTGCTATGTACATATTAAATCCGAGCTAGCATTGCTTTGTTTGTACGTAAAACCTGATAATATAAACAAGCTGTAAGTTGTCATTATTTTTTAATTATGATGGACGAGTCTTCTACTGAAGTTTTTAAACATTAAATCGAAGAAGCCAAAATTAGCTTGCTTAGCAAAATTCCATGTCTACAACTGTAGTATTATTTATGCATGTTTCATGACATGACATCACAACCTTTAAAACTTTTTCTAAATTTGATTCCTTTGAACTAATGCATTATTTACTAACAAAACAATTATCGTAGTATTAATCTCGAAAATATCAGCAATTTATCATTCTTAAAGCAACATTTTCACGATCAGCATCAGCGCCAAACGAATCGCCCGAGTCGGCGATTATCTTGCATCAGCCGAAGCAGAGTGGGGACGTCTCACTGGACCGCCCGTCGTCGTTGGTTAATCAAAAAATTACTGGCAATGACCCACAAATCGACTTAAATTAACATTTGTATGTATAAAAAGTGTTCAGTGAAAATTTCCGGCTTTGAGTCTTTTATGAACGTTTAGGGCCATAAGTTTCTCTTTAACGACAGTTTCTCTGACCTTCGATCTCGGATCGAATCGTATTTATATTTTAACAATCAATAATTATGTACGGCTCATAAATTGTATTGGTTACATATTCTTCAGAATCCTTCGGTAGTTTTAAAAGGTCCGCTCATCTTGGGCCTATTTTAGATATATAAAAGCTGTTAAAATAACCTAACGTACATGCGCGAAAGAATTTTAAAGGGACTTATCGCACGAATATAGTAAAACATGACAACAAGCAACTTACTACATACGTGTGTTACTAAGCCGTAATAACTCTACATCGGAGCAAAACGCGTGATTCAAATACAGTAACGTCATGCAATCATCAGAAAATCATTATTCTGTGGCCGCTAGTCGCGCAGAGTACCATTACGAGTTAACTCATTATGAAATAATAAAATTGCGATAACAAACTTGATTCCACACCAGCGCGACCGAATAAGGAGAAATGACGCGACACCGAGCAACATTTTTTTATTCCATGTCGCGTGTAGCTCCCATCATAAATTAGGATTATCTGAGGCTCACCGACAGGGATGTAGCCCCGACAACAACGCCATTCAAAACCGGTCCGTGTTAAAATCTGACGATGAAAATGAATTTGATAAAACAGTTAACTTATCAATAAATCATTAAATGAACTCCCAGTTATTACATTATTATTATTAAAAACACTATCGATATTAAATGATAAACACGTGCCAAGTTTAATCTTCGACAAAACTTTTGTAAATTATATCACAGCACATTCACAGCTCAATATGTCAATACATTGGGTTGGCGGGACCACAACCGACTGATGTAGAAAAAATAAGATATTGCTGTAACATGTATCCGGTTTTATAAAAGGCTTTATTACCATAATCCTAACCGGTTTCAATCATAATGCAAATCTGATACAAAAAAAAATCATCAAAAACAGTTTAGATATTGAAGACAGGAGAAACAAAATGGAACGAAAATAAATTTTGTAATAAAAGTAGAGAAGTCGAAATGCCATTACAAAGTTGCCCTTTACGTAAAGATAAATTAAAACAATATAACCGCTTAATCGGGAAACAAAAGTTGGTATAACAACGCAAAACGAGCAAACTGAAATCTAATAACAAATGATACTGGCACGAGTAAGGGACAGCTGACATTCGCTTGTTAATTATTCATGTAACTTTTAACAAAATTAGTTAGGAGCGGGAAAGTTAGCAAGATTCATTATAGTGTCCCAGAGAATTAGATAATGAGGTAAAATCTTGTAAAAGTTTTCAACGTAACAAGTTCACATAAAAAGTACCGATGCGCCAAAATTATTTTGTCAAGTTATATGATTAAATAGAGTGTATTTTTTATTCAATTCTCGTAGGATCAAACTGAATGGTTTATAATTTTATTTCTCATTTATAATATCGTAAAAATAGAGAGAGATTTCAAATTAATTTAGAAAGAACAAAATCCGTGTCGCCTAATTGAAGTGCATTACAATGACGCTACGATAACTTAAATACATCAGATAATAAGAATTATGTAGTGTTAATGTTTAAGTAATAAATACGAAGATTCTAGTAAACACAAATATGATGCGGATATTATTGAAAATTAAACATACGTTAATAAATCCAACAAGACACGCCGTCAAGAGGAAGTCCGACTGCGATTAGCAATTGCAGTAATTATTGGAGTATCTATCTAAGGAGAATAAAACACTGGTACGAACAAATAATAGATGTTTTGAAAATTTTCACAACGCTTAACAATATTTTCAATAGCAACTATGTCCTGACATTTAAATCTAACGCAAGACAAACATATTAATGGTCTACATGTCTAATAAAATAGTGTTATTAAAAACAACTATTGTATGTACGCGTAATTTTATTTCACCACAAAAACTTAGGTTGCCAGCTGAACGGCATGCTTAGGAACGGGTTAAGAAACCCGATATCAACAGCTGTGATCGATACTCGAAAAGCTGTACGCGATACCAAATGACACCCAATATCAACATTGGGAACGATATAGGATATCTGTTGAATTCTTCCGGGACAAAGGCTAACAAAACAAATCACGTCAAAACGGTACATTCGTGCAGTTTTCCTAGACATTTTAGACACAGTGTAAAAGCTAATGCATTTACGGCGTATAGATTCGCTTGCTCCCACTGAGTAACTTTCAACACAGATATTAGATCTTACTAAATATGTAGTTACGCTTATTACTGCTCATAATGTCTTAAAAAATAACGAAGGATCGAAGGACATAATATTACCTACCGTGCAATTCCTAGGAATTATTGGTAAATAGGAAATTTAACATCGCATGTTTAAAAAGCTGCTTATTATTTTCGTTCCTATTCTTGTAATGTTAGTTTACACAAAAAGTTCGTGAGCCGTTTAACAAAATTCGGTAACCCAAAGAGATTCACTTCTACCGGCGGCCAATCATCGCTTCACCCGATACGTCCAACTACAGCAAACTACAACAGCAGTTGAACTAAAATAAATCTCGAGTGCAGCTATTACAGTCGCAAAATATGCGGTGCTATTATAAAAACGAAACAATATTCTTCAGCATTAGCTTCAAAAGTGCCATCAATCAAAGATAGCAAGTAAATATCGCGGCACTTCTTCAGTCAAGACTACAGTAAAAGTGTAAGTTGTAGTTTGATCAGACGTGTTGTATATGTAATGTAAAGATTTAATAGATTCGATTATAATTAAATATCAATGAATACGCAGCATGTCCAATCAACAAGTGCAAAAGACGGGAGCAAAGTCGGCGTCGGGACGGCCGCACATTCTCCCGTCGCTAGTTTTACCAACAAACAAAGCAACTAGTGGAATTCTAAGACGGAGGCAACGATCGTGAAAACTGGGCCGGACATGTGAGCCGCGGCCGTGACCACATTACAATCACTTTTCAATTAATAAAGAACCAAGCACCTGCAGAACGCAACTGTCACTCGGTAGACCGTTTGCAATTCGCACGCATACGAAGTTCCGACCTCCGATCTCACTTGGGTGCACTTCTCGCGTCGGTTGAGTATGTTTACGTACTTGCGGACCAATAACACAGGGCACAGGTGCACAGGGTGCGCGTGGGCGCGGAGTGCGAGACGATCGCGTGACACGTACGTTCCACACGACGGTCGGCGCGACACTGAACGGTGAACGCCGACTACACTCGTAGAGTCGTCGAACGCTCGGCGAGTGGACAATTCGCAACTTGAATACCTACGTAACGTAACTTAACTCCACAATATTTTATAGTTTCGTAACCGTATTACTCGATTACCGTGCGCCGCTCGCGTCTAATCGATGTCACGATTCGGGTGCGGTCCTTGGGCGACAGAGCTTCGAGATCGAAAGCTCGGGCGCCGTAACGAGGGCTCTATGTCGTGCATGCCGGCTCCTTGCAGCTTGCAGCTTGCACAACGCAATATGCATACACGCCGCCTCCTTACTCGAGCAACAATTTATATCTGGTGAAATACTGATTGGGCTAGCTAGCTCGGTCGTGTTTACCGTTCACCAGTTTTCCGTAATTAAACACCAACATAAAGCTTTAAGTTGAGGTCGTTCGTTGAAGTAACAGTATCGTAAGAACTGTATTTAGCTCGAAGGATCCGCGCGACCTTATTTCCAACCGAGGGTAGGTAGATAGATTATTTCAAATAGATGTAGCCCCATTCTGAAGTTGTTATTTGAAATTGTGTTTTCTCTCCCTGGCAAAACTACTATTGAAATAATGAGTAACAAATGTAGTGATTACTTTAAGTTATTTGAGTTGCTAACTTCCTAATTAACATCACGCTGACCTTTTTGATATTCCATTATTTTTATATGAATTTCATTGCAAGGAATACAAATAAGTTCTGGGGTCCAGATGCAGAATATAAGAATATGCGTAAACTGTGCAATAGACTTCCTTCTTAAGTTTTGCTGAATGCAGGTGAAGTTCTTTAAAAATGTCAAAAAAGGTCACCAAGTGATCCGTTATTTATCTACTCTTAAACCTAAAAATAAGAAAAAAAAACTATTTTAGGTACAGACAAACGGACTGATTGGAAAATTTATTAGCGGGTCACTTTTGAACACAAGTCTCTGACAACAACTTTGACACTCTAATGACAAACCCCTGAAAGTTCACCGCCGCAGTGGTCTAGAATATGTGATTAGTGAGTAACACAAGATTACTACGACAGCCCTTCGAATGATTAAAAGTTAAACTACTACAAACTTGAGAAATTATTGTAACATACGGAACAGTTTCTCTACACTAACGAGTGCCCATGCCTCTTCTGCCAGCCGTTGTGACATTCTTTGAACACCTCCTTGATCTCTTCTTCTTTGTGAGTGCTTTTTTTTCTTCACAATTTGATACTAAAAACACAAGCGAAATCTGATACAACTTTACCTTGGCAGGCCTTGTGCTCTACCTTCTTTTCTCGTCTCATTTCATCTCATGTGTTACATGTCCCCCTTCCGGTGCCCCGCGCCCCGCTGACTGATATATCTATCAAATGTTGTGATTAATTGTATAAGTAATTATTAATTTATATAATGAATGTAATGATTAGATTATTTGCATATTAATATAATAAATATAAAGTGGAATCATCTCAACTACTTAAATTGTGCCAATATCATAAAATCTTGAGAGTACATATTGATAAATACAATTAATATTAAGAATAATTTATATTCCTAATTTCGGTAGGCCATTTATATCATAATATTATTGTAAACTATTATTTATTAACTTGGGCGATGGCATAAATACTGGCGTCCGCCATTTTGGAGCGCATTATTAAAGCAACATCCAACCACAGCACTTCTTTTCCTCGTCTCCTGGAAGTACGTCGTTATACACGCGTTTCTAATTCCTTAATTTGGATGATTCCTTCTTATAATATGGAATATGCGAGAAATATGTGTATTCCTGAAATTCTACCCTAACTTAATTATACATCTTACGTTGAGTGCACTCTAGAGCTCCTTAATTACGAGGAGAGTCCTGTACCCTGCAATGAGCTGCTATTGGGTTTAGGATACGTTCCATCCAAGTCACGCGATCAAAAATGTAAATTATTTTATATAACTAGATAATTTTTGTCTGCGAAGATTCGGGGCTAAAATTTGACTTGTTTTCTTTCACGGGTCTATGAACAAATGGTTGCACAGGGCATTACTTTAGGAACGTATCAAGTTCCCGGTGGTGTAACGTCCTTAGGGTTGCCAAACACGTAGTTACTGATGTCTGTAGTAACAGCTGCTTTTAAGTGAACTAATTACCACGGAAAAGTAATTTCGTGTCGTGATTAGTTAGGAGGTTACTCTATGTACTCATCAATTAAATACAAAAATTGTGGATTAATTAGACAAGTATTTTAGTCGTAAGAAAATATTATTAGTGGAAAAAAATATGGAGAACTAGGTAACTTGTACACGTCAACTCAATCAATATATATATAGTGATGTATAAAGTACGCATATTTGACATTTTACTTTTGGCCGTATTTACTTTGTACCGATAGCTGGGTGTATAGTTTTTATTTTTATGTAAAATAACTTGTCATAATATATATCTAAATAAATATTCCCAGAGCTGAAACAAACTACACAAAAACTGTTGCAGGTCCTTTAATTGAGTTGACGAATTTTTTAGCTTTGTTCTCAATTTTTCGAAAACTTTAGGATGTTGAAATTTGTAATTGAACTTTGCTCTGAATACAAAGCTGTAATTTACTCATAAATTACTTATATAACTAAATACTACTGTGAAGTGGTGTGTGGAATGTAGAATATTGACTGTTGTCACAGATCGGACTTAAAAAAACGCGGAATACTTTTAGACACTCTATATTTTTTCCTTCAACTAGAAATTCCTAAATTGGTGAATTTATGACTTCGCCGCTGTTTTATTTATTATTGTGGAAACGAAAGCTTGTCATGTATTGTCATCATCCTTGGAAGTATAGACAATATAAACATAGACAAGGACGAGGTATATATAAGAGACTGACCTCGATTTTGGACAGCTACGTCGAGAGGGCGCCGCGCCATGAATATTCAGTTCGGCGATAATTAAAAGTCGCCCCATATTTCACTTGTTGGGACGACTCGGCGCAAATCATCGCAAGGTCGATCGGGTATGAAAATAAATTACTTGAAATTCTAAAAGAATATTCAAACACTCCTACGCTTTGGCGTCTGGGTTCAATCATACAAATGAATATAGAAAGACAACAATATTAATTTATTATTGGTTCGTGAAGAAAAATAGCTTAAAAAACCTTGTCACAATGATTTATAAATTAGAACCAGGGTTATGTAACATAGATTATAAACCTTATAAATTAAAAATTAAAATAAAAACAAGTGTCAATTTATTCACCAACTTAGTCAAAAATTACTGTAATAAAATAGTACTTGCTGACCGAACTTTATTGTTGTGGTCATTAATGTCCGTCTGTCCATCATGCATGCTATAAAATGAATCGATATTAATATCTGTACAAAATATAATTTTATTTTAATGTGTTATTTACGACTACGTACCCTACAATTAAAATTACTTTTACTAAATAATATATTTTTTTTACATTTTATAAGCAATGTTTGTCTACTAACACAACTGATGGTAAGTGACGATGTCCTCGCTTAGGTGGTACAGCGTGGTAATGATAAAAAACTTAGAAAAAGCCTATTCACGCTTGACGTAAAGTCAAACGAGCAAATTATTCAAATCCTTCGTAATAAGCATCGGTACTGATGAAGAAATCGGTCGTCGTACCGCAAGGACGTATGTAACGACAGGATGCAAGCCGCCGTGTGTCGTGTCTTGCGATAATGAAATTCATCAAGTATTATTAATAATACAACTTACAAATAAACTATTTAATCTTTTAAAGTATAGTTCTATGTATTCAGTTTATTTTCAAATGTTCATCGGCTGCAATAGCCAGTTAATTTCAAATGAAACTCTATACCATTATAAATTAAAGAGAATACGACAAAATTTTAAATACATCCCTGTTGAAGTTCGCCGTAATATTAAGAACCAGTATTGGGAACTTGTAGGCGATGCCAATAATCTATTGGTTTTTGGAGACATCTATGATTTGTTACTTTTTTATTGTTATTAACCTAATTTATTTTTAAACAAATCATTTTTTATATTTACAGTATTAACTATAAAATATTCTATATATATATATATATATATGTTGGTGGTTCTAAGTTTTCTAGTTTCAAGAAAGTTTAGTGAATTTTTTCTTTCGTGTGTATGCTACAGAAGGTAGAAACAGTTACACGACCACATCAAGAATTATATCTCGAAGTTGGTTCGAGCAAGTTTGAGATTCGGATAGAAGGGTTTTGGGTCAACAGGACTTACTACCTACTCTTAACACAGTAGTGTGCTTCAGTAGTAAATTACTAATATCGCTAGTTAATAGAGACGCGGCTGGAAGTTGCTTAGTTGACCGCTAAAAACAAAAACTTTATTATGGCTTGCTAGTTCCAGACTACAAGGGAAACGTCGGCTCCAGTTGCTATACATAGGTAAAAGATTTTAAGCTATGTTGGAAACTCTTGGATTGGATATTAATTTCGCCACTAACCAATAACTGAAAAGAATCGTAAAATATACTCATTAACATGAGGAGACATATACGTTCTCGACAAGACGCTGAGCCAAGGCGCTTTGAGCAATATTAATTATATTACACACAATAATATATTCTTTCTTTAACAGTTGGTTACTCGTCTACCACGACGTGCTAGGTAGAACTGAATAAATAATTTACCTATATTTATTGATGTCGAGTTTAGGATAAAATGTCTCTTCGTAAAAAGTATCCCATTAAAATCGTAGCTTGACGCCCGAGAAGGCATTGGAAAATCATGTCTGCGTTGGCAACACGATAAACCAATATGCAAAAACGCGCCGGGGTGGCGACTTGAGTGGAGTGTAGAGCTACTAGGGTAAGGTTTGGTGCGGCTTGCTTTAATAAAACTATGTTAAAGTTTGTACTTAACTGCAATACATTTATACAAATAGGTTTATATACCACGTATGTTACGAAATTTTTAGTGGACTCCGTGTATAACAATTTATAAACTATCGTGATCGCAGAGGTCCAAACAATGACTTTTTAAATGTTGACTGTCTGTTTATTACGGCGATATGACTGCGGTTTACATACTTTTAGTTTACTTTACTCGTATGAATCAATATAAAGAGTATTTGATATGCCGAGATATATAGATCTATACCCGCAGAATAGAAGAAAAGAATTAATGATCAAATTTTTGTTCTGGGTTTCATAAATATTGTTAGAATAAGACGATTCCATAGCCCAGTTGGTAATGACGCTGTCTGTCGAGTGAGGGGTCACAGGTTCGATTTCCGACCGGGCCAGGCTTGTAATATCATATTTGTGTACGTCCACGCCAACCGCAACACAGAAAATCCTATACACGTTTTATAAACCTTTTAAATTTTCCCCATAAACCAAAGCTTCCCTATGAACTACTCCATATATAGGAAAAAATTGCATAAATAGCCTATTTAGCATTTTCAAACAGACAGGGTCTTGATCTATACTAGCTATGAATTTAATCCAAAATATATTACACAACCCTGTAGCTTAAATGGTAGTGATTCTACGAACAGAACATCCCCGAATTGAAGGTCAAATGTAACAGATATTGATGTACCAAGAAACACAGAAAACAACATAAATAATTAAAATGTCGACCACACAGTGAGTATGGTTTTATTTCTTACTAGTCGCTCAGTTTCAATTCCTTCGGATTGAACTTTAATAGATATTACGTAGTATACTTACGTATGTATATTTTACGAAGGTGTTCGAAAGGTTTGCCGAATAGAGGGGGGCGGCAGTCTTACGAAGGTTCTCGAAGGGACGGCCGAAAACGATAGAAGCCATATAAAAAAACTCAGGTAGTAATAACGTCTACTTCGAGCGCTTCAGGCGACTCTCGGCCTCATGCCTCACGCAAAAGGGGCGAATATGGCATATACGGCCGTCTATACCTGACCCCCTATTGTTCTATCGATTTCGGGTATTATTATTGACTGCGCGAAAAGCGTAGGAAAGTGTGGAAGGCCCACAAATCGATATAAATAGCGGGCACGGTCGCCCACGGTGCAATTGGATCCCGAATACGAAAACAAAGAGTTGTCTACTTACAAAGCGAAATCGACCTGCGATCTAAGTTGCGAGTGCGACTGTGCAAGTGCAATAAAGTATCTGCGGAACTTTTGTGGCATTTCACGAACCTGCCGATCCTGACACGTAACAATATTATAAAACCAAATAAATATTATCATATACTCAGCAAACTTATATCATATATCTGCACATGATATATATCCTATGTCAATTACGAATAGTGTACCTTCAAATGATGAACGAATTATTCTAATAGGTACTATGGCATTACAAAGTTTCCGCTCTCTCTTTATAATACTCGTATAGATTAATGAGGCAATTACTACAGTATTCGTAAAGTATTTATACAGCGTCACGCACTGTTACCTATTTTTTTGACAAATAATAATCGAGTAATGTAAATTGGTTAATCCTGATTTAAAATGATATGCGTAAAAGCAAATGTCTAAAGTTCATAAAATCCTAAATATCGCTCGTTGATGTCTAATACTGAAGGAATTCAGTTGACAATATTTCAATGATCATCCGCTTAGAAGTGACGTTCGGACCGGAATATATTTTCTTGTATCTTTTTCTGTATCGTAAAAGTTATGAAATTAGGTTCATACAGGTGAAAGGAGAAGCATCTCTACGAGACTGGTAACAGACATGTGATGGGCTTATTTTATTTTAATTTCAGTGTCGCCTTAATTTAATTTAAGAAAGATATTATTAATAGTTTACATAAGTATAGCAGTGATACACCAGTGATTTGAGCATCGGTCTCCGGGTGGAGCCCGAGTTCTAATTTAAAGATCTAATTTCCAAGATCACTGTTCGTATTAAAAAATATTATCACTTACATCGTGAAAGGGAACCAGGTAAGGAAACTCGCCAACCTGGGAGTTCTCTGTTAAGTACCTCGAAGTAGAGGCCCATCGGTACTTGCCCAGCTGTGGGACTGTTATAGTTACAAGGATACGTACGTATATAAAAGCCAAACATCGGTACTAGTATTTTCTTCAGTAAATATTAATTACTTCGTTAGTTACCTAAGCGCCTAGCTATCGAGCGTCATTTTTGGAAACGACAAAAGTTCTAAATGCAATAAAAAAAAAATTTTGTTAATTTAAATCATATTTTATCAATATTTCATGACGAGACACCCCTAATCCTAAAGATTATTTTTTATACACTAATCCTTGTTAATTTATTGTTCAACAGTGGGTTTAGAGACGCGTTTTGGGCAATGGATATGGATGGAGAGCGTCTGCCTCAACTCGGTCAATCAAACTCGGTACCCTTTGGTCAACGAGAGGTTATTACGGCACGATAGGGGACCTAATGCCTACAAGAAGCGAAATATAAGTACACTGAACAGACAGAGTACTAACATCTAATATTTTTTTGCGTATCACGTAATTTTGTCACGTATTTATCACATAAGTTATTCCTAGTTCAGCACTAGCAGTATATCATGAAATGTTATTACAGAATTAGCGACTATCCTGTGTACAACGTAGTACATATAGATCGAGATGTTGTAGTAAGGCCGTAACTTTTACTTTCGCGCACGCCGCGGTCGGCCGATGACTCCTGTTCTTGCGTGCTCTGTATAGCGCAAGACGTCTGAAACCGAATGCACGGTCATGACGAGACAGCGGCGACACCACTACGATGGGTTGTCATGAAGGAACGTTATTGTCCTAGTGATATATATAGTTATGTTATAGTTATAGTTTAATTTCATCTTTTAAATAGACTTTTGCCCAATTTCATGTGTTTGACGTTACTAATTTAATCACATTTATTAGATTATCAGGGATCCGTAACTGTTAATAATGGAGCTCTTAAAATTTAAAATGTCCTTCATTCCCTCGTTTAGATGTGTAAGCCATTATAATAAAATTCCTTAAAAATTGTCGGGAAAGCCATGCTATAAGTGAAAAAGCATGTTTATGAGGAGTGGTTATTACAAATTAGATGATTACTTTAAAGACAAATCTGCTTGAACACAAGTTTAATATCATAAGTCTGTGAGTAGAAAAAGAATCCCCTTGGAATTTCTTGAGGCCTCCTCTTCTGGAACCGCTTACGGTAGGGATTTGTTGAAGTAACGGCGTAGTTTAACTTAGCAAAAGTGTTTGTAAAAACCAATTCTAATAAATTTTATATCATTTCCTTTCGACTCTAGTGAGTATATAAAGTGAACAAGGAAGTAATAAAATTCCGAATAAAAAAATCATAAATTATGGTAAGTAAGGTCAGATAATCGTAACCATATTACATAACTAAGAGATAAAACTCCAGTGTGTAACGGACATGTAGTGTAACAATCTCAATAAAATTATATTGCGACTAAAACTAATTGTTTTGTTAAATGCAATGGCTTGTAATACGTACTCTTTTAAACGGTAGAAAACATGTGTCACCCGTTATGAAATTTTTATCTATGCATTTTTTTTAATCGAAGACATTGGAGACGCGAGTTTGAATCCAGCACGCATCTCTGATTTTTCAAATTGCAACCGTATTATACATTAATTACTTATTTCAATGAAGAAAAATATCGTAATAAAACCTGCATACCTGAGATTTCTCCATAATGCTCTCAAAGGTATGTTGTAAGTCTGCCTACCCGCACCCGCCCAGCGCGGCATACCATGATCCTAGCACTCTCATTGTCAGAGGAAACCCGAACAGTACTGACCAGTAGTGAGGTGATATGAATTGTAATGACGATAATGATGATGATACTTATTGCATAAACCTAATTTAATCAAGCATATGTGCCGTCAATTAGTCGATTTATTTGTTACTGATATGGGTGGACGTAGAAGTTTGGTTAAGTGCAATCACACAGCCTGTTAATGTACTTATTATGTAACCAGCAAATTACTAAACTGCAATCCTGTTTGAATGCGATCATGTCTGTATTGCTACTGAAGGACCGCCATATGTATCTAATCCCATTTGTAAAGGTCCTTAAAACATATGACTCAACTAGAGATTGCTCCATAGCGTAATAATTATAATCCGTTGAAGTTCGGATCGCACTCGTTTTGAATAGAAATCCATTCTGTGAATGTAGAATCCAACAGTATTTTACAGTATGAGACAGTGTTTGTATTATAAAACAGGGGATTGAATATGTTTTCTTCAAGTATAATGTTTGTGACGATCTTGAATTTTTCTTATGTTTTTAGGGTCAGTACTGTAATGTATTTTTATATTACGAAAAAAAAATTTTTTTTATGTTACTAGCCGACAAACGAGCAGACGAGCCACTTGATGGTAAGTGGTCACCGTCACCTATGGACATCAGCAATACCAAAGGTATCACTGATGCATTGTCGGCCAGAAAATGAGAAGAAGGTTAGAAAGCAATTACTGGCTCTCGAGCCCCCAGTCGGAATACGACGAGACGTTTGGCGGCTGACTCAAGCAGGAGGGTGGTAGCTAGCCAGGCAGGCTTCATAGAAAGATAATAATACCAGTAATAATATTAATGATAATATAATCCATACGCGAAGCCCTACCGCCAAGCAAGCTGGCTTCTGTCGCCTCTTACGACACGCTGTTCTGCCAGCATGGGATTGGGGGGAGTATTCTAAGCCGCCCTAATACGTTTACTTTCTACCTGCGATCACGAAATTTTCAAAAGATATTTTTACAGATACAAACAATCTTATTTACGGCATACGTGCATCATTGGGTTCAAATTTTTTCTTCTTACATCTTGTAGATTCTGAAAATATTGCTTGCGACCGACAGATGCTCGACTGATCCTATTTATCCTATTTTTTGTTCTTTTATTGGACATACCAAATCTTAAAATTAATGAATATAATGACTTTATTGTTTTTTTTTTTTATCTCCATTATGAGTAACTTATAAGCTTTTGAAATTTGAGAATTAAAAAATATATTTTATAAAAATACGACCTAACCTAATCTGTCTTTTTATTTTATCAATATGCTTAACATTTAAAATTATGTCAATGTAAGACCTGGTACTGTGTTGACTGGTGATTAACCACAAATTGTTTTATGTAAAGTGAAACCTGTTCGTAAACTGTTCTTGTCGATAAATACCTAACTACTAAAATTTTATTACTCTACATTCCGGCGCCATGTTAACAACGATCCCACGACAATCGAAAACCTGGTATTACGTTTTGGTAATAAGCCATGCTTGAACAATTTCTTTTTGTACACTAATCATTATTAGATTATGTGCAACACGTCCTCCTCCCACAATGTGGAACATATATAATCAGGAAACTAGGGTTAGATTGGAAATTTAGTGAAAAAGTGACGCCAAACTTTGTCACCAAACCATATATTTTCGTGTAAAAGGCATTGCAGTTCTGTTTGAGGTTAGCCACAAATAACCAAAGACTTCTGTGACAACTCTTGTGAAATGCTATTTATTATTAAGATTCGTGTATTATTAGCAATATTAATATTTTAATGAAACAATACATTTCACACGCACATAACATAACACCTTTGCCATCCTATCAATTCTGCGCATGTATTATAGAAATTGAGTATATTCTGATCGACTTGAGTAACTGACGCCATATTCAAATAGTGTACATATATTTCTATTCTCGAAACTGTTCTTTATAGTTTCATGTTAAAGCTACCATCTGATAGATAGCGCTGCAGCCAAGTTACAACATGCTTTGAGATACCGTATTATATGTTTATTAAGTACTAGGAAAAACCCTTGCTTCGCTTCTGAAAAACTACCTTACGCTTAAAGATAGGATCTGCATTTTTCGGGTTTTTTCTCTTTCTATGAATTAGAAATACATATATTAATTCGTAACTTTCTTAACTTTACCCAAATTGCAATGAAACAAACTTTAAATATAAAGTGATGCTTACTGCAATACATTAGTGAAAATCAGAACAAAATCGATTAAGCCGTTTCTGAGATTAGCGGGAACAAACACACAGACAAATAGACAAAACAACTATTGTTTTGGGTTCTATTGCCTCTAATAAAGTTATTTCTCATATATCTTTCATGTACAGAAATCGATCAGTTAGAATTTTATTATATGTATAGATAAACCTAAATGATTCATATTTACATAACCATGCACTAGTATCATGTAAATTTACCCTTTTAACTTTGAACGCATGACAAAAAAAAACATTTATAAAATTATTACGCTGAAACCAGGAAACCTTTAAATACCATTTTGCACGGAAAAATATATAGTCTCTATAAAGTTTACCATATGGAAAACAGTGGAATGTAAAAGATAATTGCCATTAAGGATGTTATAGATATGAAACACTTTGGCTTAATTTCTACTATTGATTACTTTATTATTATTAATTATTATTATTATTGATTATTATTAATTTCTATTGTAGATCACATTTTGTATTATAATCACAAAAAAAAACAAACTGCCTCAAAAATAACAAAATGAGAGCGACGATGCTACTAGTTCTGTTCATCGGCGAAAACCTAATTTAGACACTCCCTAGCAAAAATTATTCAATTTTTTTTTATCGAATTCGGTTACGGTTTTAGATTGATTTCTGCTAACCAATAGTTTCGGTTACGGTTAGAACATCCCTAATCGCGATTGTCGCGAGTTACGCAAGAATCACTTCCTATCTGTATTATCTGTGTCCTAGACTTTAAAAAATGTATTCAACATTAAATCAATGTCAACTGTCGAAGTGGCTAGGACATCTCGTTACGTCAACACCAGAATTGCGTCAAAAACTCACATCAAACAAAACTGTCAAACAACAAGCAAAATATTAATAGTGTAATAAACGAATTTCTAACTAGCCTGTCAAAGAAGCAAACGGTTTCGTCATTCGTGTTATCGCTGCTTATTGTAGTAACTAATTAAAATTGCAGATAAGATGGAATATTTACTTCATACTCTATGTCTTCGTGACGACGAACGGTCGACGAAACTAGTTGAGAAACAAAATGACGAATTTGTTTACGAAGAATTTTATATTGCTAAAAGGTTTTCTTAAATATGTCAACAACTTTACAAAAAGACCGTCCTCGCATTTTATTTACTTCCCCGACAATGAGAGGCCGGTAGAAGGTTAGTTATTAAAATTTTTACGATTATAAATGTTCCAAATTTATTTATTTAATAACTATTAGCATTACGTCCCACTTCAATGTAATATCTGATGATTAGAATATGTTTTTTAAACTGCTATTTACAAATATACTAAATCATGCTCAGAGTAACAAAAAATTTATATCGTTTCTTAGCACATGATAAGATAAACTTAACATAGATACAATAATTCTATTAAATATTCATTTACTCTCATGTAAGTAATAAAAAGGATGTTTATATTTGGATTTTCTCATGGCTGCGGTGTGACATTCTGTATAATAATCAATACAGACATAACTATCACTCATTCAGTTAATTTCCGTGTTAAATAGCCTGTTGGTAAGGCAAGTGTTAATAAGGTCTCAACAATCATATGAGTTAAGGTTAATAAGTAAGCAAAACTTTTTGGATATCATATTATTGTTAGGAATGAAGATTTTTTTACAATATTATAAGCAGTTATTAATTTATATACATAATTTTGATGGATTGGCATTAGTAAATATATATTAGAATTATACACTAATTCAAAAACATATGGTTTATAAAGGCTATCGTAGATGACATGATGACAACAACTCGCCCCATTGGTGTTAGCTGTTTTTAAACATCAGTTACTTCTAAGGACAATAATTACATAATATATACAATCAAAATATGTATCACCATTCTGTGTTAACACTACATGCTGAGCTAAATTCAATAAAATGTTAAACCTCTGTCACCTTTAATCCCACAATTGACTGGCTATAAATAATTCAAACAAAAGGCATAAACCAGATTGAAATAAATTACAGTTCAAAAAAACTAAAGAAATACACTTTCATAGCAATGAACTAAAAAAATTAAAATAATGTTAAAATATACAGTTTGTGATGAAGAGAAAGAAAAAGGGAGAGGAAATTTTCCTTTAATCCTGTATACTATAATTTTTTGAACATATTCAAAATGAGATGAAATAACTAACAGAAAAGTTAGCTATAACATAAAAAAAATGGGCTGCTTTCACAAACTGATATTCAGAACCTCTGAAAAAAATAATTTTAAAAAGGTTCTGGATATCAGCTAATATAAAGCATGTAAAAACTATGTTCTTCACAGAAAAGTTATTACTAAAGAATACCTGACAATGTTTACAATGTGTCACTTTTCAACCTTCATATAACCTATAACTTACACATTTTTTTTTGTGATGGATTAATGAGAAAATCATACTTTAAGTTTGAAATTATTGTATTGACATTGGTCCTCTATATGCGTGCAAAATTTTAAACCATTTGGACATTTTGAAATTTATGAAAATGTAATTCAAATATTCCATCAAATTCATACATACATAGATAAATACATACATGCAAGTCAAGCTAATATAAAGCATATTAAAAAGATAGGTAAAATATCTGTATAATGCTATTTTTATAATAATGTATACTACATGTATGTATCTATAATATGTGGATTTTTATTAAAGTCCTCATTTATGTATGTAAAAAAAAATTATCTCATCTAGCACACTTTTGCATATAATCGAAAATTTCATTGTTAATTTGTGTGACCTAGATACAAAAATAGTTTGTTATTGTGATTATCCAAAAGCCCAATGATTCTCCCCTTTACAATTATTTTAAACAAATGATTAAAACTTTCAAAGCAGTGTAAGATGAAAAAAAATCATTGTGATATTTTACCTAAGAAATATCTTTTTCTGAAAGATTATGGTTGTTATTCTTTTTTTTATGGGCAAATATATATTTTGTTAAGGACATCAGATTATTGAGTTTCAGAGTATCCATTATCTGACAATTTGAGCACTTAATTTAAATGTACATTTAAAAAATCTTGTGAACCTCCACAAAGCTGTGCTCATTCCTAATCAATATACAACTAAATCAAGTAACATTCATTGATTCCAGGAGATACAACCAAAATGAATATGATGCAAGCTATCAACAATGCCATGGACATCACACTGCAAACAGACCCTACGGCTGTGCTATTCGGAGAGGATGTTGCTTTTGGTGGTGTGTTCAGATGTGCATTGGGATTACAGGTGTGTTTGTCAATGAATTTCGTAGGTGTCACAAAGAATTTACAATTATGGTTCTAGTTGGGGTCGATTGTAGACATGGAAGGCATAGAACTGTCACGTAACAATTGAATGCCTAGTTTTTTTGCATATGAAATTTAAAACAGTTTATTTAGATTATTCTATTACTTTCAAACCATCACAGAAGGTAATATAATAAATTAAATGCATTTAGATTTTGCTTATGTGCAAATTTGATCTATTACCACATAGTTTCCTTGTTGAGCTAGATTTAAAAGCAGGTTAATCGTCCTTTGTGAATGATAATATCAACAAACTTGTACACAAACAAAAATAAATGTTTTATATGTGAAAGCTTAACTTACCATTCAACAAAATTCCTTTACGAACTTATTGCGTATTATTACTTTCCAAAAATATTTTAATTAAGGAAGGAAACATTTACATATATGTAACTTTGTTGACCTTTATTCAAAACTGCTTATACAAGTGACGCTACTGTGACATGCTGACAATGCAGCTCAGGGGGTTCCCTGGGAATAGAAAATGAAAATGCTGACGGGTTTGTCTAACCTATGCATATTGCTTTCATAAATGACTACTATGTACATTAAAGTTATGTTTTGACTATTTAAGAATTATGTATATCCAATCACTGGTATAAACATTTACACGCTCACACCCCAACTGTAGGATAACCTGTGTTGCATATATTGATATTTGTGGTATGGACATACACAGATATGACATTACAAACACCTATGACCCGAGAACAACCATTTAACTGTCACATGTCTGCCCCGGTCGGGAATCGAACCCGGGACGTCTCGCTCGGCAGGCAGGATCACTACCAACTGGGCTATGGTGTCGTCAAAAATATCTGCAAGATATTTTTATATTAAGTATTATTAAAATCACTAAATTGATTTTCATATATTTACTGTTCTCACTGCTGTAATTAATCTGGTACAGCCAAAAATGAAAATATTACCCACATCGATGAAAAAATCCATAATGGTGATGAGGATTTGCTGTTCTATCTTACTGGATATCCAATTAAGTTTCTTTGTAGTTCTTGATGTAAAAGCAACTTCTCTGATGCGCATAAAAGTTTTTTTTTTTTACATAAGCAAATAAGTTTGTTTATTTAAACTCGTCGTAATATATCCTGGTATTGTTACCCAAAATTGAAGATATTAGGTGCTATATATCCTACATTTCACGGAGAAATGAAAAATTTTATAGTGTTTCACCTCCGCTGTCATTGATAGTGTGGCGGTACAACATATCCGTGTACACCACGTGGCAACACGACTCTTCTCGACAGCACACTATGTGAATCGTTGTGTTTATTTTATATCGTTCTTAGTATTAGCGACTGTAATCTTCTACACGCAATTAAACAAACAGTAAAAATACTATTCTGTGTTTGTGGATAATAAAATAGGTCAACTCGACCTATAATAGCAACTGTGGAATTGCATACTGTCTAATATGTTACGTGATTTGAAATACTGTAGCTATTTAACGCGCGGTCCAACATGAAAGGCATATCTTGTTAGTAATATATTAGATATAAATATGTAGGCTCTGACTGGAGTGCTCTCTTTTTCTTTCGCGCTCGTAGCTCGCTATCTCTGTGGATATATCTATATCTATTTAGGACTTATACAATTTTACGGTAAACACGATCACGTTTAAGGAATCCAATCCCGCATCAGAATCACGATCCCGCAAACATGCGGGATTGAGGTTTTTTAATAACATTTTTTCGTTTATGAACTATTTTCAAAAGAAAAAGTTGCGGGATTGGATACCCTAATCACGTTACTAACCCACATTTATCATGATCACCCGCCTCTCAAGTTACATGTCAATGAAACATAACAATCTTCCATTGCAACATTATCATGATGCGTGGTTGTAGTTTGTCTGCATTGAAATAATAAATAAAAGACATTGAAAATACCTGTTGTTTTAAGTGTCGCAACAACGCATATTTTTTGGTAATTCAATGTTATTTGGTATTGTTACAGAAAAATGTCCATCGTATTTATATGATAAACTGCAATGGACAAAATATATCAATACTATACATATTACTAAGGCCTCAAGTTATAGATAATCATGTCCTCGGCACAGCACTGCTGCGTTTCGTGATAGTTTTAAATACAACGCCACTAAATGCTGGAACAATCTGCCACCTCCAATTCGAAACCTAAAAACAAAAGAAGGATTTAAATTCAATCTCAAACAACATCTGTTAAATTTACAGAAATTACTTTAATACTTAAAAAAAAAGGTATGTTTTACCACGCACACAAGCTCAATCTCTCTCCCTCATGCACACGCACACACACATACACTCCGGCACACTCGCACTTACACTCACGTCAGATAACCTGGTAAAAAAAAAACTATACAACTTACCTTTTTGGTCTTTTCGTGTTATGTGGTGACAAGTTTTTGATCCTCAGCCCCTATTCGTACTGGTACTGGATATTGTTTATTCTCACACTGCTGGCAATTTTAACTTTGAATGCATTCATAATAAATTATTATGTCATTCACCCGATAAGTCTAAATATGAAGTAATTAGGTTTATAGCTTTGATATACTTGTTGTTGTTGTTTGGTAAACTATGTATTATCCAATTATTTATTATGTTAGCACTTATGCATAAATAACTGTAGTAAGCACTTGTAAATATATTTATAAATTCCGCTTGTATGACCTACTCGGACGCTCGGCTCGCACTGAAATATCAGGCAGGTGTGGCTCCCTCACGCCAACGCTTGAGTGCGAACCTTTTTTGTTTTTATTGCATCTTGATATACATTATGTTCAATGGTGTTTGTTACACAAGACAGAATAAATATGTTTTTCTTTCTTTCTTTCTTTCTAATATTACTTTTTGCGGACGGTTCGTTACGGTTTGGAAAACCTAAATTATAAAAACAAATGTACTGTCAGATTTCTGTGCGATTAAATATCGGATATATTAAAAATAGCTGGTTGTTACATACGTCGTCAATGTGCCGAAATTTGAAAGTGTTAACTATTAAATTTTAAAGTTATTAATATTTCCGAATGTAATTTACTTATTTTTGATATGGTAACATTGTTTTGAAAAAAAGAAAAAAAAAGAAAGTATTTGTGAGATGTTCAAGAGTGAAAAAACGTAGGATAGTTGATTATGTTAATATAAAAAGTGTATTTAGTGATTAAAATTAAATTTAACACGCAAGAGTTTAATTTTATTAAAAGTAAGAGAAAATCATGACGAGTGTTCGTTCGCTGGTAAATATTTTCTTATTCTTGATGGCATGGACATGGATAAAGTATCAACGGAAAAAGATTATTTGACGATATAAGACAAAAAGGTCAAAGCAAAACTTATAATGACCATTAACTTTTCTCTATACGTTTACATTAAGAACGAGAAAACAGTACAAGATGTTTGGAAACGTTTGAAATCACTTTTCGACGATTCTAGCTTCCAGCGAAGAATAAGTTTGCTAGGTTACCTCATTTCAATCGGGCTAGAAAATAGTGAAAAATGAAATGGCTAGAAAATATTGGATACAGCGCCGAAACTGAAAGGAACGGGTTTTCAGATAACAGATGAGTGGGTTGGTTCATTATTATTAGCCGGGCTAAGTGAAAAATTTGCTCCAAGGATAATGGCCATACAACGTTCTGGAATAAGCATAAGTACGGATGCAATCAAAGCCAACTTGCTTGACATGGATTAGATTGATGGCAACACAGATAGAGCGTTTATATCGAAAATAATAGTGCCAATTACAAAACATGGCAGATCTGTCAAAGTCAAAAACAACAACAAAGACTTCGGTGTTATCGGTGTAAACAACTTGGACATTACATTAATAAATGCCCGCAAAACAGTCAAACTAACATGACCATAACAAAAGACATGAAAGAAAATGCATTTAGTGCTATTTTCCTCAATCCTTTCAAGGATACCGATTCACATAGAGTGGTGGGTGCGAGTTCGCATATGGTTGTTAACAAAACATGCTTGGAAACATGTTGCACTTCGACCACAAAGTAAAGAATATTGTAGTCGCCAACAAGGAAACAATACCATTGCTGTGCACAGGCAATACAAGAATAATAACAGTAGTCAATGGCTCAGAAATTGATATTATTAAGAAAGAAGTGTTTTGCTTGCGTGACCTTACCTCAAATTTGCTATCAGTTGATCAGCTAATTCGGAATGGAAATAAAGTTAGTTTCAATGATGAGACTTGTTATATACACAATCGGCGGAGTAAACTGGTGCGGAAGACAAATTTAGTGGATAGAGTATACTGCCTAAACATCAAGTCAGCTGATAAGTTGCTAGCAGATGCAGCAACAGCTGTGATTAGTCAGCTGTGGCATAGAAGGTTAAGACACATGAGCAGTAATGACCTGAATACTATGAAGAATGGCATAGTTGATGGGATTTAATTCTCAGATAAAGCTGTGATTGATAAATGTAAATGTATCACATGTTGTGAAGGAAAGCAAGGGAGATTGCCATTTTCTCATAAAGGTACTAGATATGAAAATGTGCTTGGAGTGGTTTATGCAGATGTCTGCGGAACCATGGGGCAAGTCCCGATTGAATTATCACATTACTTTCTGCTGTGTGTAGATGACTACAGCAGAGTGGCTTTTGTATATTTTCTGCAGGCAAAAAATGAAGTCTTGAAATACTTCAATGAATTTAAAACTTTAGTAGAGAAAAAAACTGGCAATAAATTGAATGTATTGAGGACTGATAACGGAGGAGCATTTTGCTCTTTAAAAATGGATACTTGTTTTGAAGAACACTGGAATTATTCACCAAAAAACCAATCCATATACGCCAGAACAAAATGGTATGTGCGAAAGACTCAACAGAACTGTGGTTGAAAGAAATCGATGTATGCCGTTTGGCGCTAAACTTCCAGAAAAGTTTTGGGCAGAAGCAGTTAATTCTGCTGTTTATCTGCAAAATAGATCTATAGCATTTGGTTTGACAAAAACACTTTATGAACTCTGGACGAGTCAAAAAAAAATGTTATCCATCAGCACATCAATGGTTCATGTTCCCAAAATCATAGTTTCAAAGTAGGACAAATGAGCAGAGAGACATATTCTTGTGGGTTATGAAAACAATGTGGAAGGTTATAGGTTGTATAACCCCAAGACAAATAAGATCATCAATGGCAACTGCTGGACAAACCAAACAGTGGGACTGTGGTTCAGCATAAATGGGTATACAAGAAAAAACTACCAGTGATAGCAAAGTGAAAAACCATGCACAATTAATGGCAAAGGGATTTACCCAAAAGGAAGCTGTGATTTCAAAGAAACTTTTTTGCCTGTCATAAGGTATTCTGTGCTAAAGTTATTATTTGCATTAAGTGTTAAATGAAATATGAATATTACCAATTTTGATGTAATAACAGCATTTTTTAATGTGGACCTAGATGAAACTGTATACATGTATCCGCCTCAGAATTTTGCTAGAAGGAGGGAGTAAGCACATTGATGTCCGCTATCATGTTATCAGCAAGGCTGTGGCACAAAAATTAATTGAAATAGTTTATTTCAATACATTAATACATGCAGATATTCTCACAAAAAGCTTGCCTAGTGTTAAACATTATAAATATTTACTGGAATTGGGTATACATAAGTGATAAATGTAAAAGGTTATAATAATATTGTTATATTTTGATGATATTTAGATAATATTGGTATATATCAATGAGTGGTAGGTGTAGTTTGTCTGCATTGAAATAAAAAATAAAAGACAGTCATTGAAATAACTTCCTGTTGTTTTAATAGTGGCAACATATCAAAATCTGAGTTC
This sequence comes from Megathymus violae, assembly GCA_003671415.1. NCBI lineage: Eukaryota > Metazoa > Arthropoda > Insecta > Lepidoptera > Hesperiidae > Megathymus > Megathymus violae. The sequence continues at coordinate 8,292,621 of PDGT01000007.1, forward strand.
TGACTACTTATACAAACTGACACTATCTGGAGTTAAACATTTGTCAGTTCCTAGACATGTGTTGTACAACCCAAAATGAAATTCATTAATTTTCAGGAGAAATACGGGAAGGATCGCGTGTTCAATACGCCGCTGTGCGAGCAGGGCATCGCCGGGTTCGGCATCGGACTGGCCACTGCTGGTGCCACGGCCATCGCAGAGATACAGTTCGCCGACTACATCTTCCCAGCGTTCGACCAGGTAATTAGCGAGTGGTTTTGGTATTGACTAATATCTAATTAGTATAAAACGAGGTCTGTTTGGGGTTAAACGCAATAATCTCAAAAGCAACTGCACCTGTTTTCATGTAATTTTTTACCAATAGATAGCGTGATTCAATAGAAACCTTTTCATGTGTAAAATATTGCATAAACTGGCCATACTACGTTTATAATCTTCGAGCAAGTCGGAACTTTCCTTCCATCAGTTAATTTCCATTACCTACTGTGCAAAACTAGGCGGGGTCACAAGAAAAGAAAGAAAGAAAGAGAAAGAAAAACATATTTATTCTGTCTTGTGTAACAAACAGTATTTCACATAATATATATCAAGATACAATAAAGACAGAAAAGGTTCGCACTCAAGCGTCGGCGTGAGGGAGCCACACCTGCCTGATATTTCAGTGCGACCCGAGCGTCCGAATAGTTCATACAAGCGGTATTTATAAATATATTTACAAGTTAAATATAATATATAAAATTCAAAATAGTCTATTCTTTATCATATACATAGTACATTTATCTTATTATTTATTATTATTTTATCTATAAACTGTCCTTAAGCACTTCGCTCAACGTCTCGTCAATTATATAGTACACTCAAATTCCACAGAAAATTTTCCTTTAATGTAAATATGATGTTATACCAACCTTTTATCATAGTTAAATTCACCAGTACGGTGTTTAAACAATTATTGCAGTTAAGACAGCCATACTAAATTAAATTCAAACCGAGTTAATCTTCTACATAACTTCTAGCAGTTTATTCTTGTAAGTTCTTTCAAAACGACTGATTTGAAACCCCGGTGAACTGGACCTGAGCGATTGTTACAGCTGGTGAACGAGGCAGCGAAAGCGCGCTACAGGTCCGGGGGGCAGTTCGACTGTGGTGCGCTCACTGTTCGCTCGCCGTGCAGCGCCGTGGGCCACGGTGGCCTGTACCACTCGCAAAGCCCTGAGGCATACTTCGCCCATACACCAGGACTTCGGGTTAGTTCCGTGAAAGTTACAAGACCACTTTCAGGCTGCAATGAAACTCCAAGCCTAATAAGTATCGTCTGTGCCTCTCGAGTGTGTGTGCCCTGCAGAGGTCGTTTACAACTCGTGGATACAAAATGTTCTGTTCTGTAATCTCAATCTCATGGTTCATTTAATTAAATACTAGCAAATACCGTCGCTTCGCTTCAGAAAAACTGCCAAACTGCCTGTGAATTAGAAATACATATATTAACTCATAACTTTTTTATTTACGGACGGATTGTAATGAAACGAACTTTAAATATTAAGTGATGCTTATTGCAATACATTACTGAAACCCGTAAGGAAATTGGCTAAGCTGTTTCTGAGATTAGCGCAACGCACAGACAAAAATTCTAACAACTATTGTCTTGGGTTCTATTGCGTTAATAAAGACCCGTAATACTACTTTTTCTCATATATCCTGAATGTACAGAATGCGATCAGTAAGAATTTCATGTATAGATTTGGCACATAAGAAGTTCAATCTTTAAGCCCACATCAACCTCCCCTGTACCTCACCCTGTTGAATAACAGACAAGACGGTCATCTCAGCTCGGTGTGATTGCATGTTGGAGCGCCAAGAAGCATTTGCTAGCTTTCACCTGTAGAAATAAAACCTTAAGTACTTCTTGTGGCTTTCTTCTTGGGAAACGCGTTAGGGTCTCGCTTCGTGTTATATGTGCGCAGACATTGGTGACCACGTACAGTCTGTTAGATTGTCGGCTGTTACCATAAGAAATGTGTTATGCCCTTCTCCGTTCACCAGAGGTCCGCACGACTCGTCTTATTCTTACTAATGACCCACTTATCAAGTCAATCTTTGCTCACTTATATTGTTATTTTTTACACAATCCATGCAACCTTTCTCTGGTACCTCGTACTCCTTGGCTGTTCAATATTATAAAAGAAAATGGTAAATGTCCCCAGGTGGTAGTACCGCGAGGTCCAATCACAGCAAAAGGCCTCCTGCTGGCCTGCATCCAAGAGAAGGACCCGTGCATCTTCCTCGAGCCTAAGATCTTGTATCGCTCGGCCGCCGAGGAAGTTCCGGTAGACAGCTACACCCTGCCTTTGGGAAAAGCACAACTCTTGAAAGAAGGTGTAGTTACAAATGCAGCCATTTCAGTATTTTACCATACGATATAGTAACCCTTTATTGCACACCAGGATAGAACAATGTTCAAATGTTCAATTAATACAATGTTAGCAAAATGCGGTCTTATCTTATCTTAGAACGTAATTCAGACACGTGGACATATTTTCGAAGTCCAAATATAAATCGTATGCAAATATTTTGAAGTCGCTCTCAACCTTATTCAGTTGATCTATTATAATGATTGCTACTGATAATTAATAACAGAAAACATTATTCCTTCTTCTTCTTTCCTCACCGACGACGCTCTAGTGATGCCTTTCTTGTTACTCGTGTCCACGGGCAACGGTGACCACTTACCATCTGGTGGCTCGTCTGCTCGTTTGTCGGCTATTTACATTAAAAAAAAACCTAAATTATATTACATTTCAGTGTTTAAGCGTTTGTGTAACTTTAAAAGAATAATAACATACAAATGTAAAGGATTCCATTGTAAAGAATGGTGTATGTGTGTCCGTTGCAACGTTTGAAACCATATTTCCACACTTGTTGATTAATGTGAGATGATAGACAAGAAGAGACCGTCATCATGTTCGAATTGAACTAAACATTATTTCTTGGTTTCCTTTGAACTTTAGACTTTCCACGGTAAATCCTCAACAGTTTGTCTGGAAGAAACGTGTACTTAACGACAAATAAATCTTCTAAACAATGATAAACTTTGGATTTGAAGCCGGACCATACGTTCGCAGGTGATGCAGCTACCCTGATAGCGTGGGGCACGCAGGTCCACGTCATGTTGGAAGTGGCCCAGATGGCCGAGGAGAAGCTGGGAGTCCGATGTGATGTCATCGACCTCATGTCCGTCCTGCCCTGGGACCGGGACACCGTTTGTAATGTACGTTTGGACAACTACTAACCTCTAAGTGAGGGTAAGACCCTCACTGACCTTTTTTTATAGTTTTATGGAGTAATAAAGCAGACGGTCCACCTGATGTTAAGTAGTCACCGTTGACTTTGGACACGTGCAACTGGAGAAGAGTCGCCGATGCATCGCCGCCGCAGCACAAGGAAGTAGGTAGCGGTTGTGAGGAAGGTGTCGATGAACGAAGCTTAGATACAAACGAACACGTGCATGAACCCCGTGCCGCAGCGCACCGGGGAGACCTTCGTGGGATTCTCTACGCAGCAGCACTAACGATACGGGTAAAAAGATTCTAAATCAGACTTTGGGGATCGCCACGTGTCCACTCGACGTGGATGAAACTTCAATGTTCGGCGAGTAGTATAACGATGGAAGGGTGACGTTATAGCCTCGCTGGAGTTAGTCGTGACACTTGTCATTACGGAGTAAAGATCTTATGCACTTAATTTGATTACGACCTATTTGAAGAATATGATTCGATGTGTTTGCATAAATGATGTCAAATTATCGGAATCATCAATTGTGATGGGTGTACCACAGGGCTCTATTATAGATCCGTTCCTTTTTATGGTTTATATTAATGATTTGTAGTATTTTATTAGCAATTATGCGTACGTTGTACCGTTTGCTGATTACACGTCTTTAATATGTAAGACTAAAAGAAACAAATGAAATTTTTACAGTGTGAACAATGATTTGTCCCATGTATCACATTGGTTTCCTACGAATAATTTAGTTTTAAATACTGAAAAAAACAAATGTAGCATTTGCACTACCCGTATGAGCAGTGAATGAAACATTGACTGCAGAACAATTCGCAAGTTTTAAAAGTGTCGTCTCAGCTAGTAACTTTAGTAGGGCGCTTATATATCGGTTCTTGCAGGTAAACTTGACTAGTTGCAGAAGGAGGTCCTTGTTTATGTTGGTGAATCTCTACGGATTTTTTTTAAACCACGTTTGTGAAGTCACATTTTGTGTACGCCCGCCCGTGCGTCCTGCGGGACTGTGAGCGTGTGAACGTTAGAATGTTTTTTGTAAATGAATTAATAATAAGCGGTTTGTTGCAGTCTGTGAAGAAAACCGGACGTTGTCTCGTAGCTCACGAGGCGCCACTCACGTGCGGCTTCGGGGCGGAGCTGGCCGCCACCGTGCAGGTGATGGCGTTTTATTATTTACTCCTTCCATTGACAATACACGAATTTCAGTATTTTTATGCTCAGTTGACCGTTTGCATATGAGCAACGTTAAACGAATAATAATAAAGAGCACACGGACAGTTTTGTCGAACTTGAGATGTCGATGTACATGTCGATGCCACATCGATGTTTGAGTCGAGATTTTTAGATCGACGACCCCTCGCCGTTGTTAATGTGGTCGATGGTACTTACTAGGATCGATACATAGAGCAAGCTCCTGGACCTCATATTTTTGTAACGATCACGGAGTCCAGATACTTATTTATTCTTTATTAAACCCACGAGAGACGTTAAGAGGCGAATTTAATTTTCTACGAGTGAATCGTTGGGCAAAGCGGATTGCGACGACACTTGATCATACATGAGATAACGCGCCCGACTCGATGACATATGTCATTCTATACGTTTTGACGTTTGCCAATTATGTCATCGCTTACAAAATGTACTTGCAATCTCCGTAGAGCACTTCTCGGACAGGTCCGAGGCCCAAACAGTATCGTATCGTGTGTTCTATAATAATCGTAACAATATATCGAGAAATTAAAGCATTGTATTAACCGTTTATTTTTGAAGCTGGATTTTTTAATAATGCGTTGCATTTGTCTACTTATGATGCCAAAGGAATTTAATGTTTCGGTATCGATTCCAGGAGGAGTGCTTCCTCCACCTGGAAGCGCCGGTGTCCCGTGTCACGGGCTGGGACGCGCCGTTCCCGCACGTGTTCGAGCCCTTCTATCTGCCCGACCGATGGCGCTGCTACAGCGCGCTTCAACAACTGCTGCACTACTGACGTCATTACGAGCGTGGCGCTGTCAGATAAACACCCCAATTTGACGTTTGAAATGTTTTGTTTGTGGTATTGGTGATATAATATCATAGTTTGTCATTTAATAGTAAAACAATATTTTTAAAATGCGAAAATTATATGGTACTTACATGTAGCAAATAACAAAAAAATTGTGATTGTAAATCAGTTAATGTTTGTATTTAGGGTTTTGGAATGGATATCTGGTCCGTTAGGAGCGGGATTTATTTTATAAATATCGACACCAAGGTTAATTTCTCAGTAAGAGTACTCGTATGTCGCCTTTGACATTATTTTTTAACTAGAAATAGAGTACTTCTGGTAATTGAGAATTTTTGGTTTTGAAATTAACCTCTGGACAATACACATTTTACTAGTAATGGGGTACTTGGACAGTATAATTATGTATGAATCATTATTATTATTCCATGCATTTTGATGTGTTTGAATTTCGGTTATCGCTGACAAACTATACTACAGTTGTACAGTATAATTGAATAATAATTATAAAAACTGTGTTCACATTCACACTGTATAAGTTTCATTATTTTTTTTATTATCTACAATAAGAATTGAAACTAAGGTACATACAAATTCAAGGTATGAAAGTTGTATAGCTGCGGACATAATATATTTGAACTGTAGCGAGTCACGATTTTTGTGACTACATACAAATCGTGAGTACCTGTTACAGTTCAAATTGAAGGTAGTCTACTATAAACTGCTAGTATCAATTTAATTGTGTTAACAATTTGTTCAAATTTCCAAATTGAACCTTCTGAAAATTGTAGAAATATCTGATAACGAGAATAAACTCGCAAAGCGTGAATCTATATTGCTACCAGCTCAGCGGATATAATTGGTTTCGGTGTTTTTTTTGCTCAAAGAAGAGTGGTAAATAATTTTAAGTCATCACAAAATATAATACAGAATCTCTGTCGTTTAGAAAGCTCTCTCTTCTCAAGGTATCGCGCGGATCTTTAAGCGGTTGTGACCGACAGACAGACAGAGTAGATCACGAGGAAGATTCGAGTGTGTTTGGAAATACGGAAAATACAACACATAGACGAAAATTATTGTTTCATTAAATCGATTATTCAAAGATACTATATCGAAGCTACGACCTCGGCGATGTTACGAAGCGGAAGATGTCGACACGACGGGTGTGGGTTATTGGTGCAACAATATTTTTATAGCTTACGATGTTATACAACTAATAACCACACATCATCCTCTTCGAATATCTTCTGCGACATTCTTACCTTATCCCGTTCAGACATTTGTCTTTGACGTGGTAAAAACAAACAGGGAAAACCATGGGACGTCAGTAATGGACCTCGAGTAAAATAGTCGTATGTTGAGCCACAGGAGTACTTCTATAACGCTCTCGAGCCGAGACGTGGTATATTGACGTCGGAATTAACAGTTGCTGTACTCCACTCACCACTTAAAATGGGGTATTTTCATAATAAATAAAAGATTTTTTGATCTGTACAATTTATTGTTTAATTTCACAAGTCTGATCTATATTACCTGTAACGCCTTAATAATCAATAGCGTAATAAGTTTGTTTTCCGTAATTATTGGTTTTAAATACGTTCTCCACTCTCCGTTCTGCGGTCGTATGCTTTTAAGAGATATTCGACTGTTATTTGTGACAACAAATCAATAAAAACAATCGTCGATCGGAAGTCATGAAGTAATTGTTCGTTTAATTGATGCTGTTATAATAAAGATCGTTGAATGTAACTCCAAGGCACGAGTTTCAAATGACCCTGGAATGTTTCATTTTTCTATGGAGTTTGTCTTTCTGTTAATGATTAGTTACGCATTTTTAAAATAACTAAAGAAAATACAACGCATCTTTGGCTGACGACGTCAGATTAGTAAAATAATCGTATTGGTGTATATAATCTGTGGGATAATTCGAAAATTAATTAATCCGTCTAGATTGAAAGCTTTCAGTTTAATGTCAATGCTAACACTATTAGTGTATCTGTATGTTTAAATAGAGATTGGCCGTCAGTTACAATCGACACAAAATTTAAACTGGATATTGAAACTTTCAACGTAAATTTTTTTTTAAACAATATTAGAGAAATATAAAACTCACCAGCGAATAAAATGTGTTCTGGATAATTACTACATGCTTGTCTAATAAAAAATTTAATCTTAATATAGACAACTTTGCTTTAAAATTCCATTTGATATTGTGAAATAATCCTCAATGGCGTAACCCTGGAGAATCGGCCAAAATCGGTTCCAAGCGAAAATTATCTTACAAGAAGATAGTTTGGCGAACCAGTGCTGTTACTATGTATGTCTTTCAGGACATCACTCTACCACACACACATGAAATGAAATAATATTTTATTTCAAGTTGGCTTTTACAAACACTTTTCGAACATCAAACTACGGCAACGCTTCAACAAATCCCTACCGTGAGTGGTCCCGGAAGAAGAAGCGGCAAGAAACTCCCGGAGATTTTTTTACCTACTCACAGTTACTAAACGCATTTATGGCTATAAACTGGCTTAATCTTAAACTCGTGTCCGAGCAGTCTTATTCTTAAAGTAATCATCAACTTTGTGATAACCTTTCCGAATCAGAATGCTTTTGACGTGAGTTTTAAATTTACAATATGGCATTTCTGCCCATTGTAATGGAATTTTATTATAAATATTTACACGTCTACCCATGAAAGTGCCACCAGTATTGCTTGATCTGAAATTTATAATAAGTAATCAATTTAGCCTTACTCCTAGTATTAATACTGTGAACATTACTCTTCTTATGAAAACTATCAGTATTTTTTAACGTACATAATATTATCTAAAATATATTGTTATGCTACAGTTAATATATCAATTTCTTAAAGAGATCTCTAAGGGAATCCCTAGGCCTGAGGTTGTAAATGGCGCATACTGCTCTTTTCTGTAATATAAAAATCGATTTTAATATCTGCAGCTGCGCCCCACAACAACAGATCATAAGTATGAAAGTAGCTAAAATAAACTAATATTGTTGTTTCTACGTCCGTTAAGAGCCTCATTTTATTAACAGCGTAGGCAGCAGAGCTAAGTTCCCCGACAAGGTTTCAATATGAGGACTATTGTAATCGTGAGTAAATAAATAAATAAACGTTTACACACTCCGCACTAGTTTTCCCTGTGTTGTGGGTGGCATGGACATACACAAATATAACATCACAAACACCCATGACCCAAGAACAAACATTTGTCACATTCATGTCTGCCGTGGCCGGGGATCGAACCCGGGACCCCTCGCTCGGCAGGCCGGGTCACTACCAGCTGGGCTCTGGGGTCGTCGGTGATGAGTCTATAGTAATTCCAAGAAATTTATCAGAATCTACTAGTACAAGCACTTCCTTATTTATAACAATATGAGTGAGCACTTGTCTAACATTTGGTAAAGTGAATTAAATACATTTTGTTTTTTTAGCGTTTAACACAAGGTCATGACATGTAAACCAGTGTAACTCTTGCGAAATAGTATTATTTACATCGTCAAAACAAAGTTTTCTCCTATCTACTTTAAAAAGTAAGAAGGTGTCATCAGCAAACAATACAGTTTTACACAAGTCCCTAGTGAAAAAATCACTGATATATATTAAAGGTAAGTTCAACTTCGAGAAAGAGATCTCTCGCCGTATCCAGCTCAGATGGGAATTTCAAATGGAAATCAGATGGGAAATTACGAAAAATCTTCGCGTCTAAGCTTCCGCAGTGTCTCAAAACGAAAGTCTATGACCAGTGTGTATTGCCAGTAATGACATACGGAAGCGAAACATGGCACTAACTATGGGTCTCATAAGAAGGCTCAAGGTCACCGAGCGGGCAATGGAGAGAGCAATGCTCGGTATTTCCTTACGTGATCGAGTCAGAAACGATGAGATCCGTAGGCGAACTAAAGTTACCGACATTGCTCAAAGGGTTGATCAACTGAAGTGGCAGTGGGTGGGACACATAGTTAGAAGAATCGATGGCCGTTGGGGCGGAAAGGTTCTCGAATGGCGACCACGCACCGGACGACGCTCAGTGGGTGGACCCACAACGAGATGGACCGACGATGTGCTGAAGGTCGCGGGTAGCCCCTGGCCGAGGGCAGCGCAGGACCGATCGTCGTGGAGATCCTTGGGGGAGGCCTATGCCCATCAGTGGGCGTTGTCCGGCTGAAATGATGATAATTATATATATAAATATCATTGATATATATCAAAAATCATTGATATATATTAAAAATAGTAGTAGTCCTAATATTGATCCTTGGAGTTCTCCCATGGTAATGTTTGCCCCTGGGGATTCTTATAAGTTATGCCTAAGTTTATTCATCAATATGTTATGGTCGATACAATCGAACGCTTTTGAAAGGTCACAGAATATACCAATAGCATCCTCCTTGCACCCCCAAGCATCAAAACCAAACTGATTCATCCATCCATCAGCCTTTGGAGGTCCACTGCTGGACATAGGCCTCCCTTAACTTGCGCCACTCTGATCGGTCCTGAGCCCTCTGAATCCAGCGGATGATAAACTGATTAATATGAAATTTTTTTTTTATTGAATAATATAAAAGTGACTGATTGTAAATTATTTTTTTCAAAGATTTCACTAAGGGCTGGTAAGATGGAAATGGGTCTAAAATTGGTGAGGTCGCTTTTATCATTAGCTTTAAAAAGAGAAATTATTTTAGCGTTTCATTACATTGGGGAAGCTACCATCTTCAATATATTTATTAAAAATAAAACTTAAATGAGGCGCAATAGAATAAATCGCACCTTTAGAATGAAAGTGACTTAATTCCTGAAATTCAAAATTCCTGAAATTCCAGATTTTACTATAAATTTACTTTAAAAAGCCTACTCTAAAACCCTATGGTGAAAAAGAGCCCGAATTATGAGTGAGAAAGGGAAAACCTCATACATCAGTCTCTTTAAATTTACTCAAGACCATACATTTTTGAAAACTTTCTTCATCATTTCCCATAAATTGCAATTTTTGAGTTAAGTCCCTTTCATTCTAAGGGTGCGAAATGGAACATATAACCGACTGACGACAAATCAGAGAAGCTAGGGTTAGAAACTCCGTCAATTACCGTATTTACACTTTTTTCAGAAGTTGGGTAATATTTTATTACAAAAAAATTTAAATTCATCAAAACTTTCAAATAATTAATTGATTTTCGTTCCCGTATTTTTTTTTGGCAAAAGATACAAGTACATCTTTATTTGTGAATAACTAATTACTTACAGAATTTGTCTTTTAATTTTTTTTAATTAATTTTTAATTATTTTTACGTTGTCTTTGAATTAATTATCGGTAACTGATTTTTATAAAATGTAATACATTTTAAATAATTATTAAATATATCGGGATTATTTTTAACAAATATTTACTTCACAGACGTATAGAGCTGACATATTAATATTTTGTGATTTTTTATTACGGTCTACGACTCACGATATTGGGTATCTTTGTAATAGCACGAATACACTTTTTTTGAACTTTAAATATACCTTCACGCTTTATAGTTTCCCCAAAATGTTATTCCTATGTAGTAAAGGAATAAAGCTGTGATATGCGGTAAAAAGTGGTCTCAATTACTTCCTTACACAACATAACTGATGAGGACAAGAACTACTGAACTTCACATAAAATGGCGGGAGTGTATTTATAATAATGATGCCTACCTTTAGTGAATAAATATAGTATCATATCCAAATGAAAATTGGATATTATTTTTCAACTTAAAGAAAATTTCATTGGTAAACCTAGTACGTATATACCTATTGTATTTTTAGGTAGATTTTGGTTAAGTTTAGATTATGTTTTACAACTTTGTTCCTCCATGATAAAGTGTCTTTCCGAAACATTTGTAGAAGTAAAAACAGCATAGTCTAGTATCGTTTGACAGCTACATGAATAAATGATATTGATTTGATAAATTATTGATGATGAATGAATTATGATGATTTACAGTTTACTCGAGTGAATAGGTACCTAACCTATTTCAAATAAAATGGAGTTGTTTGACACTTTCACATTGTACATTATAAATGTGACTAATAATTTGGAATGAATAGTTACTCCCTAAAACATATCAGTGGAAACTCTAAAGGACTTTTTAGTAGAACATAACAAATTAAAGTGTATTAAACATACAAATATACTATCAAGAGCTTGCCTGTTAAGTTCCACATTCAATAAGTTTCACGGGGATCAAAAAACTTCGTTACTAGATATGAAAGGAAAAAGTTGTGTTTTAACTTAAATTATTTATTAAAAAGTGAAAATCAATCCATAAAAATAAGGCTAGCAGATATCGATAGTTAGTAAGAATACCTAAAATAAAATTAATGTCAACTCTAGGAAATAAACATTATTACATTATGTTGTGCCATTACTCAGTATATTAAGGCATTCACCAATGTACCAGTGACAATAGAAAAAAATTATGTTATATGGAGCTTCATATATCTTAGTTCTTGTGATATATTACAGAAGCAAATCAATTCAGATACAATCATACCTCTCAGGTTAGTACAGTAATGACAAACCCTTTCTTCATAAATATATCAAACTCCATTAAAACTTATACAACTTACTGTCTAACAATTTATCAAAACAATTTGTTCAAAAAGAATAAAATCCACATAACAAATGCAAAGGCTTTAGACAACAACTATTAGAAATTACTCAGATACTCAACTTTGTGATGTCAAATATTTACAATATGTTAAGATGTGTGCGGAATTTACAATCCAAACTATCTATGTAGCTGTGAACCTACTATATCCTTACAATTATTAAATGAAACAAATATGTATTATGCAGCAGAATGAGGACTACACATCGTTTGTAGATAAATGTAATGAAATACATAATGAGCAGTTCTTTCAATAAAAAATAAAAATTACTCTAACTCTCCAAAGACAAAACATCAATTTTATAGCTAATGCTTAAACACTTAAGTTACATATACAAAAATTGTATGTGAAATATAAAATGATAATTTGTTGAATTACAATATTCAATATTCTTAATAAATAATCCATGAAAAGGTTTTAGTACAATCTATGTCAAAATCTGTTGGTATTAAATCTTAATAATAAGTTTTTTCAGGGCTCTGCTTATTCATCCCAAGACCGTCGTTGACGAGTTGGTTTGAGGTATGGGCCAGATGACGGGGAGTTAGGAAACCGTTGCATATATCTTTCTAAGCGAAGGTACTTCACAGTGATGAGCCTGCCCTCATACCACCAGCCATGCAGGCTTCTGTATACAATTCCAGCATCATTAGGAGTCGCACATTTGACGTAAACACAGCACGAAGTTCTCTCTATATCAATGTGTAAAATATTACAGCGGTCGCATTTCTCCAAAATGGCATCCTGGATTATGGCTCTGAGGTTGGGGTTGGTATCATTTTTTTCAAACATGTGACGGATCTTTAAACATGGCGTTGGCGATACTGTGAGATTATTGACGGAGCCTTCCTGTGTTTCGAACGCCTGCCCCTGCCATGCTGCACTACGCTTAGGGCTACTCGAGGAAATCCACCGCCACACCCTACAATCCTCTCCGTCTACCGATTGTACCTCCATCCGAACTCTGCTCTCATTTTTCTGAATAAATTTCACAGCAGCATCCCAAGTGGAAGACATTTTCTCACGATTTTGTGGCGATATCAATGTATCTCTGACATGGTCCACTGATATGTATGGTTCTCCACTATCTTCAGTTTCTTGAGAGATAACGTCGATAATTTGTTCTACCATGGAATATACTTCTTCACTCTTTTTTCTCTGATAACTCATGTAAAATTTAAATAACCTGTGGATACCAATGATGACCAACGATAGAAGACCAACAATGATTATGGTAGATCCAGCCGAGTAGAGAGTGTTTACAAACAGACAAGAAAGTGGTGTCGATGGATCTGAAAGTATCAAAGCTACACTTCCTTTGTTTCTCTGCTGAACTACCATATCAGTAGACAAAAGTGTGGAATACTCAACATCTTTAGTATAGAGGTTCTTGAGTTGTATCACATTGAGTCCCCATCGTGGATTATTTATTAACAAAACTTGCAAATTATTTAAATCCATTCTACACTGACTGACGTCAATAGCTTCTGCTCTAGCACTTGCCATATCCAATATTTCACGTTCAGTCATGTAGGGCAAAGCTCCAGGCTTCCCACATTTATATGCAGCGGCTCGAGCAGTTAATTCGGGATGTATGACTTTTAATAAATCCTTAGCATAACTGACCTGTTCTTTAGGCACACAGTTTATTCCGGGCCTGTTTCCTGGTATATTTAATTGACATATTGGTATTACACTGTTTTGGTCATCAGCCACTGATGTAATATCGTTCCTCTTAACTATGTACATAAAAAATAAGCAAAAAAAAAAAAGTGCAACTAAAGCAACCAGGGCAAGAGACACAAGATTGTTTTTCAAGAATTTTTTGTCATTGACAGTTTTATAGTCAACCATATCAGACCTGGAAACCCCTGTAATATAGGATCTGCGTGTCAACAATGTGCTCCCATTGTTTGGTTCCCGCTCTAAATAAGATGTCGGTTTTGGAGGGTCAGGTTTAAGAGCTGACAAGCGACGAGTGAAATTACTCAAGTATGGAGATTCTACTTCATCCACAGTAGAAGTGGAAGGCTGATATGGTGTACTAGCGTAATTTGATGTGTAACTACTGACGGACGGCCTGTCTGCTAGTGACGAAGTGAGGCCAAGACGAGAGCGTATAGAGTTCAAATGATCGGAAGATGATAGAGGAGAGGAATAAGGCGAGATGGATGGGCGGGAAAATATAGAAGTTTTAGACATAGGACTAGTCGCTGCATCGTTCGTCGGCAGAGTACTCGAAATGTAATCACTTGATCTCGAGTTACTCCTGTAAGGGCTGCTGGTCTTCTTTTCCACGTCGACGTCGCTATCAGAGCCAGTTTCATAATCTTCATGGTCATTAGCAGCGTACGTACGTGTTACACGGCGCGTCGTTACGGTCTCCACCTCCTCATGTGTACGCACTGGCGATTTCTCTTCCTCAGACTCCGAACCCTTATCGTCGAGCTTCACAGGAGAATCTTTTTTAGAAAGCGTGCGTCGTGTTTTGGCAACAGGTGGCAGCATAGAACCACCGGTGGTCGCCCGACGGCCGCGTCTTTCCTTCACATTGCTAGTGGAATCGAAATCGGAATCCTCACCACTTGAATACCTCGCCAGAGACCGCGTATTTTCAATCTTGCTTTCGACGCTGTTGCGTGGCTTGCTTTTATTATCTAGCACCAATTTAAGCTTCTTCACAAGAAGTTTTCGTGTGGACGCCGTAATTGGCATAATAGGAAACCCATGTTCAGCGAGTTTCGTACGAAGCTCCGCGTCTGACATTGAATCTACTTGATCGGCCATTGCGAAATCTGTAAGAATTACGGACACGTTTAATTCACGTACACTTCTGTGATCATTTAATAGCAACTCAACATGGGGAATTATAAACACTTTAGTTTCAATGCGTACCTAAATATTACGTCAATTCTATAAAATAAAATTCACCGGCGCGTCATCTCGCACGCGCTAAGAACGTCGTTACATTTAGTTGTTTGTGTTGCTGCTATTAAAAAGTTTAAACTAAGAAAAAATCTTTTCACAGAATATACTTTGCTCCGCCACAGACTAATTATTAGTAACATTGAAGAGGCAGTTTCGGAAAATAAATACGCCTCAATGTAATATTTAGCAAGAAAAATAAAAATTGTATTTTAAAAATCACTATGTTAGTAATAGAAAATGTGAAGAACATGGAAAATGTAGATATACGTATACTTTTAATTTGCTTCCGAGTAATCAAATAACAAAGATAAACACCAAATTGTTGAAATACTTTATCGCAACTATTACTGTAGGGGTCAAATTCGTTCGTGAAAGTTTCGAGGTCCATAATAACAGTATACTAATACAAAATAATACAGTTGTACTTTGTAGTCTATAAACAACTAGGAACGGATAACAAAAAATAACGTATAAATGACCGCTACCCATGGTGTTGACATGATATTTTTTTATAATACAAAGCACCATTTACAAAAACAAGGAATGGAAGGTATACCGCATATATTTGATTTATATTTAAAATTGATTGTCGATGTTAGTTACATCAATGTCAGATAATTGTTCGTGTCGTGCTATTGACTGGTGTTGTATATGTTTCTAAATTACGTTAACAAATATACACTAAACTTTCTATATGTTTCGATGTTCAAGTATTTAATTGTATTGTTGTATAAATTAACTTTCTTAATTATATATGTGCCATATGCACACTATCCACAGTAAAGCATTTATAAATTTTAGGATAGAGATTATTGATTTTGTGTAACGTAATCAATATAAAAAAAATTCGTGAATAATTCAGTATTTATATATTGTTGTATGTATAACGTTATAAGGAACCTTTCAGACTTTATCCAAGTATGTCAATCAAGTAACGGCATCTAGTATCGGTTTCACAAAAAAATAAACTAGGCGTGTAGTATTTACCTACATACACACATAATATACAAGTAAATGATTTAAAACGTTAATCATACTTATAGTCATCAGTATGATTTGAAGCCAGCATAAAATACAAAATTATATTTACCATTAAGCTGCAATGACTCATCATGTCCTCTGTAAAATTTGTACCTCTTTGAATGCCAAAGATGAGTTACAAAATAAGCTTGCAAAATCGATAAATCGATTTATTTTCCAACTTTCGGTGGTGACATTTTATCCATTTTTGTTGGAACATTCACTTAGTGTTTAGTATTTAATATACCTTTTATTTAGATAACTCCAAATTGCCTATTTATTTAAGTAAATGCTTTTCTTTCCTCCTTGTAGATCCCACAACAAACTATTTAAATTCGCATATACGTTATAGCACATACGCTTATGCACATTTTTCTTTGCTGTTCTGTGCTGTTCTTTGCTGTTCTTTGCTGTTCTTGCAATGTTAAATCATGCCAAATAAACTCTTTCTTTAAAAGATCTTTTCAATACGACTAGTTCTCAATTGTATATCATTATTGGATTTATTTATACAACACAGATAAATGACACCAATGTAGATTTAATTTTATAAAACATATTCTTTATAGTTATTTAGGTTATAGTGTCGTAAGTATATATTTTAAATTAGTAACCTCCTGAACTTCGTTTGGGAAAACTTCATTTTTGCTTTTACAAATAGTAATCAAATCCTAATTGTTATTTTATTTTAATTTTTGAGTATATTACATTGCACAGAGAGAGGGAGAATTTTTTTAACGTATAGAATACGTCCATCTGGAATAGAGTACTTTTCGAATGGTAAAATAATCTATGCATTAGCATCGCGAATACTGATTTTTGGTACCTTTATGTAAATCTGTGATATTTTCAGAAATATTAATAAGATATTTGCTGTATCGCTGTATTGGTAGATATAACCAACATATTTCATTAAAAGAGATGAATATTATATTATATTGATCAAAATAATGTCGAAAATATAATCCACAAAAAAAATTAAAATAAAAGTATTCAATGGTTCTGATGTTTTTAACAATACTTTAATGTTACTTAACACAGCTCAACACGTATTTTGACTTTGATAAGTGAGTACAAAACATTCATAGATTTATCGATAAGTTTTATGATATATATATGACCAACAAAAGTTTGTTTTTGTTGAAGGGTTGATAAATATTTAAAAAAATCCAATGTTTAAATTTATTTAATTAATTATTTATAAAGAAATCGGAACAAATATATATATTTTTTATCAACTTATAGCAAATCACGCAGTAGCTAGTACTTCCATACAGAGTGTCCCGCGACCACTTGCCGTTACGTTATACAGATTAGTATGCTCCCTACTCTGTGACCGCAAGCGCCGATGCGTTATCTGTGGCGTGGCACTCTCTGCGCACGACCGCTACCGCGAGTATAAGGTTTTTCCTCACGCGTCGCTGTAGATACTTTTGTAACCACCCCTAGATTTATATTAATATGTTAGGCGAACTCACCGTTTAACTGTTGTGTATCTTGTTTAATAAACAGTGTAACGTTACCAAAACTGTAAATTTCAACCCTGACCTCATAAACTCTTAATATCATATATTACAAAAAAAAATAGAAGAAAGTTTAAAAGTGACCCCTATTTCTTTTTCTTTCATGTTTATAAGTACTTTCTCTCAGTAAATCCCATATGTTGTCCCCCATCATATTCTCCTTGTAATGGCCCCGATAACGGTGTTCAAAGTCCATGATGTCGTGAAAACGTTCTTCTTGTACTTCTGAATACGTGTTATTCTCAAATTTATCTAAAAGAGCATGCAACATATTTTAGATACATTCTGCAGCCCATAGTTTTGAAGTCTTCCAATATTATATTTACTAGCTCTCGGTAATTTTCAACTTTGTTATTCCCTAAAAATCCAGAAACTACCTCTTTAAAATGTTCCGTTTCTCACCTCAATACCGACCTAAATTAAATAAAGATAACAACAAACAAAACAATTTCTTTTATTAATCATCTTTTGCAACGACTATAAGCAACATACGGAGCCCGCGGTTTGTCTAAATTCCGCACAGGGCATTGAAAATAAGCTTCGTAGGCTTCATAAAGCTTTTCACGTGCGTTTAAATAAAATTTTATACCTCATGTTTTAATAAATGTACCTACCACACATATAACAAAATGCATCAGCATCATATTTACACTTTCTAAACATTTTAATATCTTTGAATGTTCTACAAAGGAGTATATTGTTGTATATGGTAGGCATAAAAAGTGCGGAAACGAATTTAAAGGAGCTCTGTTCTGCTCGAGTTCTTTTGCTGAAGTTCTTATGATTGAAATCGAGATTGTATATACTGCTCACCAGAATGCATAGTTTGAATCGGAGCACGGTCTATTCGGCCGAGGGATTAAGTGTCAGATTTACAAATTCGTAAATATTTGCTGGATAGTCACTCAAGCCTACTATGACTACTAGATGGAATCGAAATGCCCCCAACTTCTATAGGGAATCCAAAAAGCCCACAATGTGAATATTCAAAACGTGCGTGTAATTTCTAAACAGAAAATAGCTGAACATAAACGAGTCCGAACATAAACGAGCTGAACATAAACCACGTTTTGTTCAGAATTAAAAATACGTCGTAGGTAATTTAAAAAATATTTGTAAAAATTGTTTTCCTAGCCGACAATTTGTCCAAAGTAAAATACCATACACCATCAAATCGCGTGGTTAATAAGGATCAAACTATAGGAGGTACATGATGTACGGTACAGTATTCATAAAGAAGTGTGACATCATAACTGGCCTTCATATTACTTACTAGTTGGAATGTACACATGGGGCCCGAGATCGATTCTTACTCACGAAGTTATGTGTACTGGAAGTGAATTATCATATCTTTAAGGAAAACATCATGATGAAATCACTTAAATTTTTCATAATATTCTCAGTACAGTTCGAGGCAGTGTACATTTGTATATATTATAATGGTTCGAGGGCTGCCAAGTTACACTCGACCGGTGTGTGTGCGTAATGACTAAAAAATAAGCAATTGGATAGTTATGAATTGTGATAAGTAAAATATAAACAGTAAAACTGCGACAGTATTGAATTCAATTAAAATTGATTCGAGTTTCTTAAATGGAAATTTTATTTCACGTTTTTTACATTGGTATTGTTAATATATATTGGCTGTATATCATCAATTATAGTTGTATGGAACACGAAAAAAAAACAATAAATAAATATAGAACGTCGTTTATTAATGGGGCCCAAAAAAGTTCCACACGAGAACGACATTAGTTACAAACACATCCACAGATATCTACATATCTCCAATGGTCACTTGCAGTTCACGTGTACTCGTACTACGAAACAAAGTAAGTCACGAGTGGAAAAATGTAGGAAATTATACAATGTGTATTCAATAAACAGAAGTGTATTGTATTTCATAAAGAAATAATTAACAGATAAATATGTAATAAAGCAATAAATAATTATGTACATAATTTGATATATTATTGACATTGTACAGTAAAACGATCACATGAACAGTAGACCACCATAACCGGTAGATCAAATTTCTGACCTTTCAAGTATCACACAACATGCTTAAGCGTTACCCAACAAAAGTATATTAACACACACAACTTTAACGCTGAATGATTGGTGTATGTGTGAATACATAACTACTGGTACATACATGATTACCTAATTTTGCGTACATTCACTCTATGGATCCTAAAAATTAAGTGAATAGCGTCCAAACCGAACGACAAACCGAATAATGTAAACGCGCCAATAAATATGGCTTTAGACTGTTCAAAAGCAAAACAATTTATTTAAATTTTTCATATTGACCAATTTCTTAATACCCCGATTATTTATTATTAATACTTATTTAAAAAATATCCTGAACCCAGCGCTGATTTGATTATTAAACCAAATATTTATGGCATAAGGACTGTGAAATTATTTCTGGCAAATTATTGTGAAATATAAATTATGTTATTATTTTTAATTATATATCAGGATTTTATTAACGTTTCGTTTTCCGACCGTCGACTACATCACTAATTGTTGTCCTCGCATGGGATTGTAGTCATGCATAAAGTTACTCGTTGGAAAAATATTAATAAAATCTTTACGTACATTAATAATAATGCTATTACCACAAATCACAGATACACAGCAACAATTAATTATTTTAACCGTAACTTAAATTGCCTATTGCATAATTGCAGTGCAATAAAATTAACTTTATACAGATTATAAAAGTAAATTTGTATTTATAGAATAAATTGTCTATTCGTCCAGTGTTGACGTCACGCGCGCGACCGACCGGAGACCACGCCATACCCGCTTCTGTTTCGAAACTTCCTAAATAAGAGTATTTAACAATAATATCTGTAATACAAATGTACAAAAAAATTAATGTACAAAGACGACTGTTCAGTTTCTCTGGAATCTTGCAGATGACGTACGTGAAAAATGATTAATGAATCCCATCGCCTCATCCACCCAACCCATTAAAGTTTAACATCGAAGGAAAAATAAGCAATTTGTTCACATCGCGTACTTTCCCACATATATGTACCTTATCATAATAATTTAACTAACCAGCGTCCCGTCCCGGCTTCACACGCGTACAATATACCTACGAACGAGGAACGACAAGTGAGCTTAACGAAAATATATGACTCACGTTCACTTTACGACATACCACTCGCATCCAGCGGCGTCCGTCGGGCCTTGTCTGTCGGACATTCAGCCAACCGGTTGGTCGATAAACAAATTAACCAACCGAATCTATCATAAAACAAAATTGTGACACTGCCTGTCGCATCTTTATGGGAATTTTCATACAAAAATATCATCCAAATTCCCGACGTATGTATTTAGTAAATTTTTTAACTAACTTTATTCCGTACGAACGTTGTCCCGTCAACTCGGGACCCGACGTAAAAACGATCTGCCAAATGGTCATCTCCTCAAACTTCATTTGAATTTCGTGACTGCCGCCCTCTCCCCACGCCAGCGTCACGCCCGTGCCGTCGAGACGTCCGTCGGCACACTGCACTTACATTAAACAGATCAATGATACTTAATATTATGATAAAGTGACATTACCCAACGGACGGCTGCAGTGAACGACATCGACGTATGAATGTTATATAGAATCGAAAATATGGAAATTGTCGACGTCTCTGCGCAGACCATCGTTACATTAATAATAAATTTATGGCCGGTTCCAATAATATATCTCTGTGACTGCTTCTTATATATTACACTTTGGATTGTTATTGAAATTTGGACTGTCATTCAATAAACAAATATAGATATAAAATATTGCTATTCATGGAACTGATCCATCACTCTGATGATCTATGTTTATCAGAGATAATTGCAATAAAAGAATTAACACAATCACCCCCACACTAGTATCACTTGTGTTGCGGTTGGTATGGACTTACATGAATATGAAATAACAAAGACCCATGACCAAATTTAAATTCAAAATTATTTGATCATTTAGGTGTTTTGTAAATACACTACTTATGCACGTAATATTTTATTTCTACTACCGACCCGAGGACATCAATTAATCTGTCACATAATTGTCTGCCCTAACTGGGATTCGAACCCAGAACCCCTCGCCCTGCAGACAGCATCATTACCAACTGGGCTATGAAGTAGATAATCAAAGTAATGATAAGCATGTACAGACAAAAACACGGGCATTTAACCGGCAGTGAGAGAGAGGTAGGTTATAGAAACCTGCCCTTAGTAGGTTCACAGTACTATTATGTACATTTAACTTAAACTCAATGTTACATCTATCACAAACATTTTAAATTCACATTCAGTGGGTTAAGAATACAGACAGTCATTGTTTAAGAAACTTTTAGAACTATAGTTAAATCATGATCACTTGTTGTTACAAAATATATGCTCCATCGACATGTCAGGCAGCCATAGTCTGAACTAAAGGTTGAATTCAATCCACTTAATTATAAACATCCACAGACTCTTTGGTCATAAACATGGGCATTAGGTTGGAATAATCAATAATTTTTTATACAATATCCAACAGTAGTCTATCAGACAATCACTAAGTTGTATTTTCCGTTGTAAATTTCTAAAAATTGACACAATATGATTTCATACATAACGTATAAGCTATATCTGAATTTTAAATTATAAATAAACGCCATGTTTGTCACTAGATGGCGTTAAAACGTACATGTTTTAACTCGTTTCACTGTTTCAATGTTGTGACAAATTTGGTTTGATATTGTAAAGAATACAAAATAGGACTTTAATGTGCCCTTGTTATTCACGTCAACTTAATTATGATGTCATTATAAAAGGCCTAACAAAAATTTAATTTATATACCACTCTCATATTGATAATTCAACCAAAACTAGATACGCTTCCCCGACGAGCTTAAAAGTTTTTTCAACTTGCAATGGACACTATACACATATTTCACATAATATAAATCATCTCATAAACAGGTGACCGGAGTCAGTTCGGAGGTTGCCACCCCCCGAAGGCTTTCTCCAGTTCCTTCGCCACCGCCAAGCACAACCTATCCTGGTGTGGAGCTGCTATCACCTGCAATATATCCAAAAAAGTATGTATACCAAATTTAAATATTTTCCATCCAGCAGTCTCCGAGTCGGAACCGACCTGCACACTGACGGGCAGCCCCCGGTGCAGCCCGACCGGCACGGCGGTGGCCGGCATGCCCAGGATGTTGAAGATCATCGTGTACATGACGCCGGACGCGCGCACGTACACCTCGCCGTGCCGGTGCGCGAGCCCGTTGTACACCGGGTACAGCAGCACGCCGTTGTTGCCCAGCGTTTTCTGGTATCCAATTAGTTAAATTTATTTTGAAGTTGGTTTTTACGAACGCTCACCGTACACGCCGACAGAGTCAGTCTTGTAACGGCCACGGTACAAATCGGACGTGTCCCTGCGCCCGCTGTGCACAAGTGACCCTATGTGCCACACAACGTTAATATCATAAGTTGCCTACTATACGAAGCGAGGTTCTAACGAGTAGAGAAATTACGAAATTTACCACGCTTGTATTCAAGCATCGAATTCACAAATATTTCGGATACGACATTATTAAATATGCAGATAGTAGCGGGAACGAGTGAAACGCAAGCCGGTTACAAACGCACTGCTTTATTAATATGATGGACGTAGCCA
Organism: Megathymus violae; assembly: GCA_003671415.1. Classification (NCBI taxonomy): domain Eukaryota; kingdom Metazoa; phylum Arthropoda; class Insecta; order Lepidoptera; family Hesperiidae; genus Megathymus; species Megathymus violae. The sequence goes on from PDGT01000007.1 coordinate 8,315,732, forward strand.
CGCACACATATCTATATGTATTATACACATACATTACAGACATGGTAATATGGGGAATCTTTTGGCTAAATTGAAGGCAAGAGACCTCGGGGCCGAAGTGCTAAGAGATGGCCTTGTGAGATGAGTGCGGGGGATGTTCGGGTGTCAAGGTCACCTTTTTAACCGGACTGAAACTCGGGAGAACTAATGTCTCCCGCTGTGAGGGACGGACCCCGCCGATGAACAGGAATTCCAATGTCAGTACACCTTGCCGAGGTGGCAGCTAGCAGTCCCTCGGACGGACGCGCGTAGGCGGGTGCGATCCCCCTCAGTGCCACGTGTGGCCCGGTCGACCCTCGACCCCGCTAGCTGGACCACATATCCGCGACTGTGCGCGGAATATTCGCTCTACTCTTCCCATCCGAGTGTGGTACACACCGTGAGCCGGTCGAGCAGCGCGGCGGCGCGGCGCGCGTAGTGCGTGCGGCGCGCGCGCGGGATGAACAGCTGGCTGCGGCACACGAGCGCGAACCCCCGCGCCTGCAGCGAGCGCCGCCGGTCGCGCGGCGAGCGCTGCGACCGACCGACGGACATGTGATGACAGGCTGACTGGGAGACTATGCGATGTAACGACCTCGAACATTGTATCAACGAGAGTAGATAAACGTGTAATATTGCCATTTCAATGACAGAGTGGACAAAACGAAATCGAGTGGTAAGTTAATATCGATGATACGGATAAAAATAAACTGTGCAGCCCGGTCGCGGTACTAAAATTTTTATAACAAAAAACTATATAATAATAATATCTATTTAACAGTTCTCCCTTTACATCAGAATTAGAATTGTCTAACATATACGTATTTATGACCGATAATACGTTTATGTGAGCATCTCCGTATATAATATAAAAATCAATGTAGTAATGTAACTGTTTACAGTAGTGTTAAAACAAACAGTTTACCTTCGGTTCCACCGGAGCCACCGGGTCCACCGGGCCCTGCAGAATGTTCGGTATGTCCTTCATAGAAAAAAACACGGATACCGATATTTCTACTGACTCTTCGAGATCTTCAAATTTTTCCTGAAAATAACAAAATACACAATAAACAGACGGACCGCACCGACCGCAGACTGTCGGTGCGGTCTAACCGCGGCAGGCGCCAGTCGCCAGTCGGTCGACAATGTGCACTGTCTATTCCAATAGTAAATTTGTAAGCACGATTATTTCACTATGAGAACCTTTGACCTTTACTGCCTTGACGTCATCGGGGCATAGTGGTTTGTTTCGCATCAAACTACACCGTCTGTTACACGGCACCGTAATCTTGCCTGCCAAACGACAGGCTCCGCGGTCGGTTCTCGAGCGGCGCGGACATATTTATGACATTTTTCAAATAGAACCTTGAAAAAGTGAAATTTTTCAAGTGCACACACGCAAGCGACTAACACCTGTAGAGTGTACTCCCCCCTGAGGATGCCCCGTTCCGGAGCGAGACACGTGTTGGTGACGGTAGGTATGGTGTCGGTATATACTTTTATTTATCATAAATGCATGTTTTCCTATGTGGGAGGGAGGGAGGTTCTATGCATGTACAGAAGTATATACCATCATACATTGTGCCTGCGGATTGTTGCAAAGTATATTAATACTAATTCAATAACAATGAACTTCCGCAAAGTAACGTCTGGTACTGGTGAACGTTCACACACTCACTAGGATTCCCTGTGTTGCGGGCGGCATGGACGTACTCAATTATGACATCACAAACACCCATGACCCGAGAACAAACATTTATCTGTCACATAAATGTCTGCCCCGGCCGAAAATCGAACCCGGGACCCCACGCTCGGCGGGCAAGGTCACTACCAACGGGGCTACGGGGTCGTCAATATAACGAGTCAAAACACAACACGTGTATCCACAACACACGCGTATCGTACATGAACGTGCAGCTGACCTCACTGACGGCCGCGCCGCACCGCGAGCGCAAGTAGTCCTTGGCGCGTACGATCATGTCCGCGATGACGGGGTCCACGGGCAGCAGCGCCGGGGAGCTGGTGGACTGCAGCATGTAGTGTACCTGGACGGGTCGAACGTTTGGTGTGAGCCCAGGTGTCCAAACTCGGGCTATCGTCCCCGCACGTGTAAACAGTTGTTAGCTGTGAGGGTAATAAAGATGCACGCTCACCGTACACATAGAAAAATATTTTTTATTTGAAAAGTGTTTGTATATGTGTGTTGTACGATAAATCCGAACGAAAAATAAATTTTCCAATTCAATTTTCCGATCCTCCGATGAGCGATCGTGTACTTTGTCGCGAATGTAACAAAATGGAATATTTGAAAATTGTATTTTCACATATCACCTAAAGTTAATTCAGTTGCTTTGTAGACGGTTATTGTCATTAAAAAGTTACATATACATTAATATATCTTAAGCACAAGTTAAATCGTAAATATTAAGCGCAATATAAATTCAATGGATGCCATTGAATTTACCCTCACTGGGTAGCTGGGCTACCTTAACACCGCGCATGTCGACCGGCACGTCGAGCCGCAGCCGGCGGCGCCGCGCGCCCGCCATCGCGGCCAGCAGCAGCGGCAGGTCCTCCGCGCGGCGCGCCATCGGCCCCACGGTCAGCAGCAGCGGGTACATCTCGTCGTTGAGCGTCGGGATGTGCCCTTCGATGGGTATTATACCTGAAATTGTTATATGGTAACATGGTACCATGGTATTCGAATCTTTTAAGTCTTTGGAAGAGCAGTGGCAGCCTAGTTGTTTGAACGTGGGTCTCCTGCACGCGAAACAAATCTTTATACTGCATTGCTTCTTTCTTTCTTCTATAATGCCAGTTAGTCTTTTTTATGTTAATAGCCGATAAACGAGCAGTGGAGCCACCTGATGGTAAGTGGTCACCGTCGCCCATGGACATCAGCGAGACCAAAAGTATCACTAGTGCGTTGTCGGCCAGAAAATGAGAAGGTAAGAAATAAAATATTGGCTCTCAAACCCCCAGCCGGAACACGACTCACGCAGGCGGGTGGTAGCTAGCCAGGCAGGCATCACGGAAAGATAATAATACCAGTAATAATATTAACGACTTAATAATAATACTGATAATACAATCCTTACGCGACGCTCTACCACCAAGCGGGCTGATTTCTGTCGCCTGTTACGACACCCTGTTCTGCCGGCATGGGATTGGGGACAGTATTCGAGGCCGCCCCGACGCGACCAATAGACAGTGGGCGCTGACCGACTTGCGTGTACGGTACGGCCTGTGCGTGCGCGCTCACCCGGCGTGGGCTTGTGTCCGAACACGCCGCAGAAGGCCGCCGGGATGCGGATGGAGCCGGCGATGTCGGAGGCCACGCTGAAGCACGACGCGCCGCACGCCAGCAGCGCACCCTGGCCCGACAACGCAGGTGGTGGGTACTGTTACGTCCGCAGCTTAACCGATTTCGTTATGGTTTTTACGAATGTATTGCAGTGAGCCTCACTTATTACATATTTAAAGTTCGTTTCATTGCAATCAATCCATAAATAAATAAAAATATCACATGCTATTGCTAATTCAAAATTTTCAAGTGCCAAAGTATTGCCTTAAGCAATATGAATCATGTGATTTAAAACTTATTTCATCGCGGACGTCATACATTTTAACTGTAACGGGTACTCACGATTTCCTTTTTTGTGTTTTTTTTTTACCCATATTTCGACCACCGTTATTCTCCGTCACTATGATCCATGTAAGTGGCTCGAAACATCGGTATAAAATACAAAATAAATCGTCAGTGCGCATTACAGTCAACGAAAACAATCAGTTGTCATTTCTGAATACCAATCGATAAGCCTCACCGGAGGCTGGGCTCACTTCTCAATTTCAGATCGGATACCAACGATCCCAGTAAGGGTAGTTAAACTCAGAGCAAAGAACGCAATAGAGAAACAGCGAAGTGCGCACAAGCTCGCTTGTTCGGAGGAAACTTTACTTTGGAGCCGCGTGCGGTGTTAAAAGCTCACAGTCACCTCTCCGCCAGACGATCCCCCGGGCGTCCTGTTGAAATCGTAAGGGTTGAGGGTGGTCCCTCGCAGCAAGTTAGTGGTCTCCCATCCCAAGCAAAGCTCCGGCGTGTTGGTCACCACGAGCGGTATCGCACCGGCCGCCCTCACGAGGCCGACGGCGGCACCGTCCGCGGTCGCTCGGCTACCAGATTTCTCCAGACACCCCACCGCGTTGGACATCCCTGGAAATTATTCGGAAATCGGCCGTATGGGCGACGGTCATTATACTATTATACACTGCCGCTATCGATGAGCATAAATTATTGATCTATACTAATATTATAAAGTGGAAAGCTCTGTATATTTGTAACGAATAAACTCAAAAACTACTGAACCGATTTTAAAAATTCTTTCATCATTAGAATGCTACATTATCCCTGAGTAACATGGGCTATATTTATTACTAGAATAAATAAGGGATCCTTGTTAAAACTTCAGTAACGTGAACCAAGGTGTAAAAAAATATGCTTAAAAATTTCTTTCATCGCATACGCTGCGGAAACTATTGATAAAGTACACCCGTGCGAAGCCGGGGCGGGCCGCCAGTGTATTATAAAATCAATCATAAAAAGTTGAAGAACCTTGATATTTTAAGAGAGGATACTTCTTTTGTTTTCACTTGAATGCACGTAACTAAATACGTGTTAATCACGATAAAAAAATAATTGTTTCAAACCTTTCCACAAAAGCGTTGTTGAAAAAGTCTTGTTGAAACGAAGCGATACGTATCGTTCCTACGTATGTAGTACGTTACGGATGTTATGGATATGAAATTTCGGATCTGGATACGGATATATGAATAATATTTTATCGGTTTCGGTCACGGATCTGAAAGTATTTCGGATTATTCGACTGTTTCGGATGAATTCGGTTATGGATATTGGATGATTTACAACTTAGGAAAATAATATAATGTATTTACAGGGTGAACTATTTCTAGGTATTATGTGATATTTTTACAATACACTTAGCCTTACAATTGCCTTTAAAATGATATAATAAAAACTGTCTAAAATGTGAACAACGCGGCTAGTGTATCGACTCGGCCGGCGAAACGGGCATAACGCGTTTCATTTAGTCTCTGTCCCTGTCCGAAATTATTCGAAACTTTTTTATCGGCTTCGGTTACGGTTTCCGATATATTTCTATTCCGAATATCCGACAGTTCCGGTTACATTTACGGAGCTCCATAACATCCCTAATGTATATACTATGTAGTATAGTATGTACGTATACGTATTCCTTATCTGAACATAGATAGAAACATGGGACTTTTTTATAATTTTTCAACATTGTGTAATTAAACCGTATCATGATTTAAATGCACAGCGCTGCGGTAAGTGTCGCGCAGGGTCACACAATTATTTCTGTGTAAAACCCTAAAACGATATGTCAACCCGCCACGGTTAGCACCAGTGGTGAGTGGCGAGCGTGACGTCGCATCGAGATTGATTTCCTTGCTATCGACAAATTCACTTCGGTAACCGCAGCGATGGGCGTTCCCGTCACCAGATCAAATTTCAATACGCAACTGACCGGCGAGAGAACAGCTCTCCTTGACCGTGAAGGGCACCCCCAGCAGCGGCTTGGCGGCGGCCAGCTCGTCCAGCGTGCCGTTCACTCGGGCCTCGGCGAGCTGCCGATCCGCGGCCTTCGCCTCGGCCGCCGCCGAACGATACCGGGCGTCCACCACCGCGTTCAGGTACTTGTTGGTCTCGCAAATCCTCCTGATGTATACGGACACCACGTAGTCGCTTGTGAGCTGAAAAAGGTGACTACCGCTCATTGTACGGGAAACGTTACGTTGTTCTGTAATTTTATTGCCAAATCAGACATATTACACGAATACATCAATATAAAAGACACACACACATCCCCGCATTAGAATTACAGTGCTGCTGGTGATAAAGACACACACGAATTATACATTACAAATGCCCACGACCCGCGAACAAACACACATAAATCTGTGCTTCAGAAGGGTTGAACCTAGGACCTTTCGCACGTACGACGCCAGTATCATGACCAAGTGGGCTACAAGGTCGTTTGAATAAACATTCCGAGTGAAAGACATGACTCACATTAGGATTCATCTTATCGAGGATGTCATGGACACATAACGACCACGAAATGACTACAAATTTTATGTGACAAATGCTTGCTCCAACTGGCAAGGGCCAGACTTTTAAGGTATTAGGAGTTCCATATAGTCCAGTCATGTAGTAGTGATACGAATACTAAAATGATACCAAAAAAACCCTTCACTCAGGACTTATAACACGGATATGGTAACTGTAAAGGTGGAATTTAGTAGTTGATAACCTATGATCCTGTAGCTCAACTAAACATATCATTCGGTGGTGCAAAAGGTTTTGAGTTCAAATTTGGATTGAAATTATAGAGATTTACAACAAAACTGCAATCTCCTCTTGCAAATGAGGAAAAATGGCTCGCACCTGGCCAAGTAAGCTTTCATACAGATTCCGGAAGTTTTCGGGCTGTTCAAAGTTCCAAAACTCCACAAAGGCTTTAAGAGACACGATCAGCGGCTTAACATACTTATCGAAGTATGTATTAAACTTTTTAAAAGTAATTTCATATCTCGTTCTGAACACATTAAGCCTCTTAACTGAGTCTACATAGTACACATGAACTCGCAAGCATAGTTTCTGCTCAACCCCTGTTCTATCTAACTAATACGACTATTATACTCGTATTATGAGTTTCCCTATCTCGCTTCGCTTGTTCTGAGCGACAATTGTATCTCGTTTCTGAACTTTTCAATTGTTCACCCGCGGTGTATGATTAGGGGGAGTTATGGGCTCCATCTAACATCGATTTGGTACAAATCTCTCCTGCTCTTGGTTAACCTGCTGATCAACTAAAAAAAGTCACCTCTGCGTCACTCATTATATTGTAAGATATTCATGCATGAGGCACGATGAAAAGGTTTTTCAACTGTCGTAAAAAAAACTGCCATTATGGGGCGGCCTAGAATACTCGCTCCAATTCGATGCTGGCAGAACAGGTGCTTGGTGTAAGGGCTTCGCGTAAGGATTATATTATCATTATTAATATTAAGTCATTAATATTATTACTGGTATTATTATCTTTCCGTGAAGCCTGCCTGGCTAGCTAGCACCCGCCTGCTTGAGACAGCCGCCAAACGACTCGTCGTGTACCGGCTGGGGTTTGAGAGCTGGTCCTTTTTATCTTTCTTCTTATTTCTTGGTCGATAACCCGTCAGTATCAGATACCTTTAGTGTTACCAATGTTCATGGGCGACGGTGACCACTTACCATCAGGTGGCTCCACTGCTCGTTTGTCGGCTATTTACATTAAAAAAACACGTTTGTCGTTAATATAGTTCATCATACTCACTTCTCCAGTACGTATGGCGGTTGCGAGCTGTGTAGCGCTCTTCAGTAGCACGGGGTGTACTATAGGAGGCAGCCGCCTCTCGTCTCGGGCACGGATCCAGAAGATCGGTGCCAGGAAGAAGCTCAGTATACGCAGTATTAGCCCTATTAGACGCACGCCCACCTCCATCCTGGAAAGATAAGAACGTGTAAAAGACATTTCGTATGACAGTCTCTTTATTAGATCATATTGTTATTGACATGAAAGTAACAACGCTCAAGCACTCCAGCTGGTCTCTATTGGTACGAAGGAAGTTGATTACTTAGGATACAGTTTACAGATGTGACAATTCATTGATGAAAACGCGTTGGAATTCTGCATTGTTGGCGTGTTTAATCTGGCTCCGCACTAGATCGTACAGCGTACTGATCGAAGGACAAGGACACTCCAAGCATCTTACTTCTTGGTTATTTGATTATTGAAAATATTTAAACTGGGTACTTGTCGAGTTTCACTGTGACGTACCTTCGTGATCGCGACTTGGTAGCCTCGTATTGGTTCGGAAGTGTTCGGGTTGTTGGTAATATATTATAAATTGTAATGGAGCTACAAATGGGTCCTGAGTTTTTAAATTGAGTACCTATAAATCAAAAGCGGGATCGAATCGAACAGTAAATCATGTTCAAATAATTTCCGGGAGCAAGCTCAGTTAAACCACTGAGAGATTTTCTTTGTAATACAAATTAAAAGGTATTTTTAAACGCTTATAATTATAACTTTTTTCGAATTGAAGGCAAACAAGACCTGAAAATATGTTTATTACTTAGTTGGCAACGGGCGTTCGATGTAAATGCTATTTGTTGTTAAAATATTTTTTGCAATATTTAAAGTCTTAACTTAAAATTAAATAATTCTTTGAGTAGTACCTATAGAACATATTATATGTTTTATTTATACCTAGTGAGTTCTGACACACGTGATTAATTTGTATCCCAATTTGCAGAACCGCTAAGAAGCGAGCATCTACTTCATGTAGCACGTATAGGACGGGGACCTTAAATCACTCGAGACTTTGCCTCGGGCGCAATGTTTCATGGCAAAATTGGCAGGGGCTAATGAGATAATAACCTTTTTTTTACATATACATTATATACCTTTATACAGTGAGCATCATAAATATCAAAGCCTATAAACTTACTTGTCAAAATCCGCCCCTGCCGCCAGGGGTTGAATTCGAAATGACGCGGTGAGCAAACATAAATACAACAAGACTACACGGTAACTGCCGTGGTGGAATAGACCCGTGACCTCGTGGCGGCACCTAATTAATAGGACGAGGACGGAACACCGCTGGATTTTAGTGCCGTTGAAAAACAACACAAACAAACACAACGTTGTTAATTTAGAGAAACCACCATTAATATTAGCCTTAGGGAATTCCCCCGACCGTGTTTCGCTATGAGACTATTCGGCACAAAACTAGGTTAACCAATAGCACTTTTCCAAATCGTGTGCGACACGACGACCCTCATTGCGATGTTTAAAAAACCGTTGATGCACCACAAAGAGTTTAACTCGGTGCATTGTAAATATACACGTTTTGGGAGAGCGCCAAGCGCGGTAGCATTGCATTGCAATACGGGCTTCACTTTATTATTCCAACGGATGCACTAGCTGTTACGTTGAGTGTGCACCCATCGTACGAATGAAATGCAAAGGTCCTCTTGGGAGGTCGCGCCGGTACATTTAAATTACTAAAGAGTTCACTTTTTATAATTGAAAAACCACCAAAGTAGTATGCAGATGAAATATAAGTGCATACTTTACTTATACTCCGCTATCTCACAGATCGAATGAATATGCAGTAACTTTAGTTATATGTTGTTATTTACTATCGGAGATTTGTGTCTGTCTCCCATGAAACCTTATCGTTCATCAGTTTAATAGACAATCTTTTCTTATTCACATGATTTTTCACACAATCCTATTTTCTTCTCTCTTTCTCTCCCCTCATAATCCTCTATGTTCATATTTAACTATCATGTTATAAACGATATAACGATAGCCGATTGGATTGGCTTTAACCAAACAACGGAATACTCCAAGATATTCTTCTTGATTAAAAAGAACCAAGAGTAAGTACACTTCAAGACGTTGCTCCTGTACAGAATCTTAAGGGGTTTACGTTGGACGATTTTATTATGTTCAAAAATCCTCCGTCACGACTGCAAAAGGACCGAATATCAAGACCCGGTCAACTTCATTAACGTTTTTTGATTAATGTAAATGAACGCCACAAAATAAGGTAATGTATACTAAGCCACAAACACGCCACATCGTATCCGTAGAGTACGGTATCCGAGATGTACATGTAAATCTAACGCAATCGAACTCTACATGTACCTTTGAGACAATTCTAATATATTCCAAGGATCACAGAGTAACTAACGACATGCGGGTGATGTAGACTAATATCTCCATTAAGTGCATTGCTCACGTTCATACGTGTTTATTTATGTTTACGTGTACGACTCACGTTGAAGTTCTTACGTTTCCCTAATTGATCGAGATGTTAACTTGTCTATCATAATTGCTGCATCAGCTTTAAAATCACACGTGGAATTAATGCACACGTGAGCCAGTATTCTGTTGCCAACTGTATCTTGGCATTCAAATTTTTATAACTCTATGACCCACGGCGAAATTGATAGGACACTTCATGTAAAGCGATCAGCGCCGCCTCTGGATATCTTCAAAATAAGGGTCCAGATCCACGCGTTGGTAAATACGGAAACTGTGAAACCGCTTTCACATTCCCACCAGATTTTAGTTGGAGGGCTGGAGGGAGGAAATTTGTAAGTTGGAGAATTCCACCATGCATGAATAACGTTGGGAATATGGGAATTGGGAATATATTCGTATAACAGTTCGTTGACTAGTGTGGCGTCCCAAAGGAGAAGTTCGTTTAGATTTAGACTACAAGAGGCTACATGGTTATTCATAATTGAGAAAGCCTTTAGCGTACTCCAATCGCGCTGACTACATAAGAAAATTGATGCCTGCCAAAACAGAGATCGATAATATTATTAGGGTTTCATTATTTTGGTAATTAATGATTATTCAAATTTACTAGGACCTAAAAATTGCGTGGGTCAATGGTATTAAAACTTCAATGAAATGATGCAACGGTAGGGTCAAGGCCATCGGTAACTGTGAACGCGTCCGGTGTTACAATGTGCACGCGCGTTAACAGCTGTTTCCTTCCTTAATAACCAATCTCAATGACGCGGAGGTTTCAACGCCTGCGAAAACGAAAACCTTAACATCGTGCAGTACGACAATACATTTCATACTAATTCGGAAAGGGATTGATTTTGATCCAACGGCTTAAAGTAATTTATCATCATAAAAGGTTCAAAGATCGACTATTTTCGAATTATTTATCTGCGTAAACATAATTTTGTCGTAAGATATCTTTGACTCCAAACACCTCTTGCAGCGATACGAAAGGTCTACAGCGAATTAGATCCCATTTGACTTTGAAGTCGCTCGTGGCACGTCCGCTAAACTCCATAGCAATCACAGGTGACATTATAGTTTTTAATCAAGCTTGACATCTCGGAATCCAACGCGATACTGCAGATTTACTTAGTCGTGTGTAATCTGCACAAAAAACTGTCAAAGTAATTTATTGACGCCTCTTGGATACCTGGACGATGGTACCTCACCGGTTGGAACGTTACGATTAGCCACCGTATAAGGACGTTCTAAGTATAATCGATCGCCCTAAGCGTTACGGCAAGTCGGCAAGAAGCTCCGTACTTGATTACGCTGCTCGCTCTAATGAAATTCCGAGGCTGAAGCTAGAGCTCCTAGCTAGAGACATCTAGAGATAATGTACACTAATCATAAAAGTGTAACAGGGCCCAATTTTACCTACAAATTAAATATTTGTTAGAAATTTAAACGTAGGAAGGCTTTGTAAGCGATATAGAGACCAAAACATATTTTTCAACATGCATTAGTTTTTATAAAACGACAACACCGAAAAGTCTTGGACGCTGGTCTTCTTCCACGACACGAGTGGTCCCTGACTAAGAGTCTCCCGACTTCATTGATTTCATTATGGAAAATTTTCTAGCTTGCCAGTTGCCTCACGATATTTTTCTTAACTAAAACAAATGATAAAAATGCACTCTGCATAAGACACTTCTCGTGTTTTTTGTGTTTCAGTAATAAAAATATAATTATGTTTGTCATTCCTTGTGTTATTAAATCAACAAAATTTTATCACGAAAATACTCAAATCCTACAGGTTTACACCAAGGCCGATTGCGACGTAAATAAGAAAACATCTTCGGAGTGTGCAATATTATAGTCGCTAAGTCGGCTGCCACCTCTAATGTAATTGGAGCGAAAGTGTAGTAGACTAAAGTTACTTCACTGACTATTACCAAGCTGTCAGTGTTAGTTTTATAATCTATATCTATAGTAATATTATAAAGAGAAAATTTTCGCATCAGCGATACCTTTGGTCTTGCTGATGTGCACGGGCGACGGTGACCACTTACCATCAGGTGGCTCGTCTGCTCGTTTGTCGGCTAGTAACATAAAAAAAGAAAGAAATATTCTTTGTGTTTGTAACGGATAAACTAACAAAGTACTGGACCCATTTAAATTTTTTTTACCTATCTTAAGCTACGTTATCACCGAGTAACAGGAACAATATTTTGAAAACAATTTGAGATTCCGATGAAAATTACAATGCAGCGCGAGCATACATTTTGCGGACGGACCCGCGAAGGTGGTTTGCTAATTAATAATAATTATTCTACTATAAATAAGTAAATATTTAAATGAATGAAATAAAAAATTGGTTTTTTTATATTAAGACAATGCTAGAGCAATCGAGCAATTATATTAAA
>PDGT01000007.1:8336966-8466689 GCA_003671415.1 Megathymus violae
TTGTTTGTATTTTCTTTAGTAATTTAGTATTATCTTTTGTATTCGTAATTTTTTAATTTTAAATATTGTGTATAACATGGAAATAAAAACTGTATTTCATAATGATTTAAATATGTAGACTTTTATTTGTTTTCTTAATTTTTTTATAGTGGTCTCAAACTTTTGACCGGTAGTGTATGTTGTAACCGTCTTTCATAGATTTCCGTAACACCATAAATATTATTTACACGTTGCCGGATGCCTTTAGCAGAAGAGTGCGTGCTTTTTCTAACTTTTCGACACAGAAACCAATACAGGTTAAAAACATTAATGGTAGATTCGAAGTTAAGGGTAGGAGCTAGTAAGGCAAATTAAAAATCACCATCGCGATGCAGAGTACCGGAATACATTGGTTGGTATAGAGTCTAATCACCGTAAACAGGAAGGAATGAGCACCATTGTCCCGTCAGTTGTTTAGCAGAGTGCACCAAAAGCTTTACACACTAAAGCAATGTTCTTCCGCCACATATAAAAATATTGTGTTTGTTCTCAAGTAAAAAGTAAGTAGTCTTACATGTTAGTGCACAACTATTCAGGACTGCATTGCTGCTACAATGGATTATTTCAGTTTTATCTTATAAAAAATAAAACATATGATAATTTCTTTCATATATATATATATATATATATATACATATATAAATAAGTAAAAAATCGCTACATGTGAGAAACATTTTATTTGCAGTTGTAAAAACTGTACAAATCCTAACAAACTTACAAATTAACACCTATTATGGACCTTCGCATGGCACTGCTGAGGACAAAAGCCACAACTGATGGATTGAACACTTACACAATTCCAATTTAAGGTTTCCTACAAAACATCAGTCGTTGAATTTTCTTCAAAGGTAAATTTCTTCAAAAAAAGTATTGTTAAAATTTTTAACAAACCTAAGTTAAATGTCTTAGAAAAATTGAAATACAAATATGGCTATAGATAAAAAATATTGCTTTCGTATTACACAAATTACTATAATTCAATATACAGCTTACCTTATGTTATATAAAGATCAGAATAAAACACAATGGCATTGGAGAAGAGGGTAATATTATGACAAAACAAATAATGAAACCTCACCTTAAGTCTAACATTGGGGTAGAGTGTGAAATATTTATATACACATTCAAACACCGACCGTTACTTGAACTAGACACCATAAACACACACATATTCTGTAAACTGTGTTGTCATTCAACAGGACTACTTGAACTTTCCATATGATTGCACATCGGTATGTTGTCTGGTTCAACCAATGGTGTGTGCATCCAAAGCACCGCTTTTGACACAGGCATTGTAATTAATATCAATAGTTTTCTGGGCACAATAATTCCAACTTTCACTCACATTGCATATGAGTCATTTTTAATTTATTACGATAAAATAATATTATTTAGTGTCAACATTAATATAAACATTATATTTATGCATCTGTATGAATGTTACAGTTCTATAGTAAATTAAAAATGTCCCAAAACTAAGTTAATCGTAAGCTTCTTCAATATAATAGAGTTATTAGTATCATCACTAATATGGTTAAAAACAAATTGTAATTAAATATAAAACTACTTAAACAAAACTGTTTACAGAGTACAATTTATAACATTACTTGCTATGTTAAAATAAAATGTATTAACAATAATAATAAGGGTCAACAATTAAAAATCGATTTTATATACACTAAAACTACAGTTCATGTCCATAAAACAAACACTTGGAACTTGCAAACAAATTTTATATCAGGCTTAACTCAATCGACAATTGGCACAGTTTTTAATTTAATCCAAGTATATTCCACCTTGCATATTTCGTACTATGAGTTATCAGAGTTAAGCCTAATACCATAAACATATAAAACACAATAAAAGAAATAGCCTGCGGATTCATTGTCTAAAATTCTATTCTTTGCTGTACTAAAATAATCGTAACTTGTAACGCAAAAACAATAATTGTCTTCATAAAATAAAGAAATCAAGCTCCATAGATTAATGATCATGTATTGCCAGCCTTATTGTGTAATTGACTTTCAATCTACTCATAATTTAATCTCATTTATCGATTCTATGTAGGTTCATTTATAATGTTTACATAGAATCTTCTTCGCCAATTATGTTTAGATATCAATTTCAACATTTTTGTTTTTATCAAAGTTGGCTTAATAATTGGTAAATCTTTGCCATGTACAGAATGGAAATTAATTAATGATGACATGGACAAGATCGTTTGACATTTACAACTTTACGTCATTAGCTACGAAATGAAAGTTAATTACAGGCAATACATGACACGACCTTTAACAATATGCATCATTTTAGGCGCGGTAAATAATAGAAAGTATACAAAGTACCTTGTAACATTATATTGATTAAACTTATGAATATTACTTGAAATGCAAACATTAGACATACGTTACATACGAATTCACTGACCACACCCTGCGACGTAGTCTGTGCAATGATTGTAATATATGAAAATAATGATCTCATAAGGTTTTGCCATGTAACCTAACCGATATCTATATAACTCTCTAGCTTTGTATGTTTGTATACAGCGCAGTATATTTTTGGGTAATACTGAAGGTGAAAATATATAAAAGTGAAATATATGTGAATAATTTTTTTTAATTGAAACCAAAATAATCATTGTACTTTAATATTATTTTTCAGTTGCAATTTATTGCGTAAGGTCACTTCGAATTATCGCGACTAACGAATTGCCTTGGGCCTCGCTTGCTTTTAAACAAGAATCGTGCAATTCAGGTTTATATTTCATATATTTATAAATATTTGTATGTACATCCTTTATTGATAAAGCGTCGACTTTATATTTACAACTTTCAAGCTATAATTTTAAATATATTTGACGCTCCACACACCATCTGTGCGTATAATTTTTACATTCTCTTAATTTTACTACTGAGCAATTTCATGTAGTATTTTTAACTACTCTTCGATATATCGTATTAATGTGGCCCTTCAAAATATTTATCGATTGTTTAACAAGTAATAATAATTACTAATTATTTTCATGCTTTTACACTTGTGTAACATTGTTTAAAAATTTGTCAATGATTGATTCAATCCAATTTTCAGATATGTATCAGTACTAATGTGGTTCATTTAATTTAAAATATTCGGCTATAAATGGATAAATAAATATGATTAATATATTCAATAAATAACCCTATGATATAAGTAATGACTACATCCCTTCGTCACAATTTAAATTTTATAAAGAAATAAGAAATGAAAATTTGGCATATTAGTTATATTAATATGATGCAGGGAAAAACTATACTTAAAAGAGAACACATGTTAATTATTACAAAAAAAATTTCAAAAGTTTCAAGGGTATCAAAAATTGTAGTAGTTCAAAATTACTATTTAAATCCATGAAGATAAACAAAAATTATCAATGCATAGTTATCTATTTAACACCGCTAGTCCTGCACAATTTTAATTAAGTAGACAGAAAAATAAGATAAGGCAACCCCAAAGAGTGTCTATGATACTTTATTATTTAAACTAGTAACACTCCTTAAACACTAAGTGTTGCTGGATAAAATATCAAAATATACTCGACACTCTTTGGGAAGGTTAAATGACAATTCGTTGCGAAAAACGAAAATAAAATAAATAAATAGATGTCAAACGAATAAACGACAACTAAACACTACAAGTTATGAACAATAAATTGCAAATCGCTACATATTCAATACATTTTAGAACAAAAAAAAACCTAATTTAAATTAATTTGAAATAATTTAACCTTGTAATCGAAATATGTAGTGATTTCGCACATAAAATTTGATAGCCTACTCCTGATTTGTTCGAGGTTATAAACCAGCTCTTTTACGATAGCGATATAAGGCTTATCCATACTAACATACCATCGTATCTTTGGATAAAGAAACGTTTCCGACTGTTGTTACTATCAAGTTTACAAACAAATTGAATTTTCATTGGACTGTGCGTATATGCAACAGTGCAAGACATAATGAGTTGAATGATTCTGTGTTACGTCTACATAATTTAATTCAATCGCTCCGCCCAAACTGAATAGCAAAGTGAACCTTTCGTATAGGATATGAGATACGTTTAACTGATTGTAAATACTTTGAACGTAATTTCGTAGCCGAAGTGTCTATATAGTTAAAATTGCATATATGTATGGATTGTGAAGAAACGACAACTATACAGATAGAGGGCGCTCATAGTAACATAAGCTTGTAACATGAAATTGGTAGAAATTATCGTACTTGTATTTCATGTCCTATCAAATTCATGATAATTATTAATTTAACCTTACATAAGAAAAGTATAATGCTGTAAGTTTCTTTTTTATTCGAGTTGTACTCATTTCACAGTGCAGGTTAATCATTACAACCCACCGGTCCCACTGCTGGACTCATGTTTCCTCTCACAATGAGGGGTTAAGGCCACAGTTCGCCACGCCGGCGAGTGCCTGTTGGCAGACCTCACATACCTTTAGGAAGACTCATGCGTGCAGGTTACTTGACACACACACACACAACGATATTCAAATATGGAAAATAAACCGATCGCTAGTATTGATAAATTCAAAACGCTAACGCATAAGAGCTGTTTACGGTATTTTATCAGTTGAAAGTTGACGGAACGGACCGGATATGTATCAGATGGGCCTCGTGAAATTCGCGGGGAACATGCCCTTCTCATTAGTCGACTCCTTGATCCCCATCAACCAACCTTCCTCCTGGAATAGAGTAAAATTAAGATTAAAATTATACAGTTTGTTAGGACGTATATGTTGCCAACCGCTAACCACGTCGATGTCTTGAATTTTGAATATGTATGACGACATCACGCGTCGACGTAACACGTCGTTGCCGCTCACTAATCATTTCTGTCGTGCGGTGATTTGTTTAATGTTCTATCTAAGTAGCGTCGAGTATTGTACACATAGTTCGGTATTCTATTTGCAGGGATTAGTAAATATATGAAAAACGACCTTGTAGCTCAGTCGATAGTGGTCCTGCACGCTGAGCGAGGGCAGACACTTGACCGATAAATATATGTTCTCGGGCCGTGGGTGTTTGTTATGATTAATTGATAATGATTAATACTATGGTGTGAGTGTCGGGCCGAGCGCGCACCTGCTCGTCGGGGTCGTCGTACTCGACGACGCGGATGACGTCGCCCACGTCGAACGACAGCTCGTCGCTGTCCTCGCGCGTGTACCGGTACGTGGCGCGCACGCGGTACAGCGTGCCGGCCGGCAGCCCCTGCAGCGTCGCTCCTGGGACCGACCGACACATTTATTAGGGCGCAGTTTTTGTTTGCACGTCTCGGTGCATATTTGAATTGAGGAATTCTCGTTTTTTTTTACGCCACCAGGCGGCGCCACTTACCTGAGCTAGTTGTGACACTGACGGCTATAATGGCGCGTCACGCGTCATATGAAAATAAAAGTTGATAATCGCCTTTTTGATGATGTAATGAATTTAAATTGATAAATAAAAATAAACTCCTCAAACAAGGGAATATAAAAAACAGTATTAAGATGAAAAAGAAAAGAGAAGCAAAAAATATTTGATGCTTTCAGTACTAAAAAAAAGAAGTAGTATCGGTACTTAGCGAGACAATGTTATATGTAAGAGCGAGAGGACTGAATACGCGAGTGGAATTACATACATTTGCAACAACACTCCATCGTAGTAAAATAAAAATAAAAAAATTAATTACAAAAATTCAAGGTTTATATTATACGTATGATGAAAAGATCATGATTTTGGAAGGAGCTCGGTAATTAAGGTCGAGTAGTGTTTGTAATTTGCAAAATTGGTATAAATATAGGTACATACATTTGAGTGCAAAGAGGAAATACAGAGCTATAATAAATATTATGGAATACATATATTATATATACATTGGATTATATAAAATCTATGACGTAATTTAACAGTACATTTTACATGTGCGTACTTAATTAAGTACACATTTACTTGTAAGGCAACACCAGTGTCATGTGCATTATAAAATTAATATAACAAAATAAAAATCAAACAACTAATTGCCGGCTGACAACTACATCACGTGAATAGCATACAATAATTTATTAAACCATACTTCGTAATGAATACAAATTTAATATTTTTTTATTTGTAATCATAAATCTAAATAAAATTCATGTTGGTTACGACATAACATGCTTTTTGTTAAATTTCTACAATTAATTTGATACCATTCAATCGCAATCAGAATCATTATCAAATCAATGAACGCATGCTATGGGTCGGGCGTCACAGAACAGTGATATGAGACAACTGAATACTGTTAATTCACAAAATATTAGATAGCTATTAGATCCCCCGCCTGTAATCATACAATAAATACATACATACATACAAAATAAATAATATTTGCAATACATAATATTAACTAATGATTTTATTTTAAATAAATATGTAAAATAATCTTATTATTGCTATTACTGAATTAATAACAAAATGAAATGAAATTTATAATATACTTACGACCATGATTATTTTTGACTAAAAAATGGTACACTTTGCATTAGCTTCATATATTTTTTAAAGGAAACATGCTTCAACAAATCACTTTAAATAAAGTACTACTGTTTTATAAAATATACCTCGACTAAAACATTTTAATATGATGTACTAAAATTAACACCGAACCCATCCATATATATGTACATATACTCACCGACCGGTATGTCGTAAACTTCATCGCTCTTGTTTTGAACCTGATTGTCTACCTCTTTCTGTTCCGTCTCCTTTTCTCCCTTCTCTTTCTCTACTTCCCCCTGACTCTTTTCCTCCACGTTATTGTTCGCCTTTCCCACTGCAACTGGCGACCCTGAGGGAACGGCGTGTGATTGGTTGCCTAAAAACTACTCGGAGCCGACTAGCGGGAGGGGAGTATGCCGTGGTACAAAAATATGCCATACAGAAATAACTCTACAGCGGCAGGAAATACGCATACAAACAAAAACTGGGTTAAACGCTACGGAGAACACCTCTGAAAATATATATATGGGGATATCATACTGTTCAAACAAACTAACTGCAATACTTGGTGCATAGTAAGCAATTCTATCGACTTACTGTTACTAGAATGTGATTACTTTTGTTTGAATAAATACAACAAAACCTCCAACGGATGATAACATTAGCTACCAAACACGTACGTTAAGGCGTGCTGCTCAACGATTGGGATGGAATCATGCTTCTTCTGCTTCATGCTGATGTTCTTATCGTGACATCAATAGCTAAGTACGTGTGCGAGGGCCAATTGGAAGACCCTAAGGTTGTACGTAACGCGGAGGACGAACCGCGGCCTACGGGGGGCGCATACTCACCGACGGGTATGTCATACAACTGTTCCGGCTGCTTGTCTTCCGATATGGGTTCATTTTCGTTGTTGTTCGCGCGTTCGGGGCTCTCGGAGAGGCGCGAGTCCTCGGAACGCCCGACGTCCTCGGAACGCCCGACGTCCTCTGAACGCCTCACGTCCTCGGCACGCTCGGCGTCCTCGGAGGGGGCCGGAGAGCCGCCGTTGAGCGCGGGGGAGGGGGGCGCTACACAGCGATCACACTCAGCATGCGCACACATTTGTGTTATACGAGGTTAGGGCACACTGTACACTAGTGTGATCGTTATGAGTTTACTATAGACGGAAGAGACTGTTATAGTTAGAAGGTTATACAGTTTCAGTCTTGTTTAATGTGTGTGTGTGTGTGTGTTGAGATATTTAATTTTAAATATGTACGCGTCAAATTCTTTGGGCAAAGTTATTTTGTGGCACAGTTCAGAAATTATTACTATACTAGTATAAAATCACACGTTAAAACTTAGTTTTACATAACTTTAAATAACTTAGTTTTACTTAGCATAAACAATTTATTGTTGATATTTTTCTACCGAAAAACAAATTGAAAGCGACAATGATTAACAAAATAAGTTTCCGCGTGGAACCCGCCACTAATAGAAAATATGCAATATCAAAAATCATGTCAATCACCCGCTCAGAAAATGACTAACTCGATTCGAAAACGAATAGCTATTCCAATAAACAAGCAAGTCACACGAACGAATCCAGCTGCGCAAGACGTGGGAACGTGACGGAGCAATAACGCTCGTTATAAAAACCAAAAACTAAAAATCTGTCCAACGTATCTATGTAACGAAATATCTGAAACTATACAGGTGTTTCGAGGAACGTGCCTGTTCGAACACCTCGAGTACTTCTACGGGAACACGTTGTAGCGCAAACATTTTATACGATTCCGTTTGGCTCAAGGCAACAGTTAGGCAGTGTTTTACTGTGTTGTGGTCAGCGTTTGCGGGGATTGAAATAAGTGGAGATAGCGGCAAGTTCAATTGTCTGAACGCGAGATCCTCTCGCGACCCACCTATCGTTAGTGCAGCTTTGATTATTCATTGACAGAACAGGATGCGCCAGCTGTAGTGGAGCGTTTCATACATACGAAACATACATCGTGTTCTAGTCAAACATCCAATATATGCGGCGGTATCGACAACAGCAGGTTAGCCAAACGACAAACATCGAGTCCACGGGCGGCGCAGCGCCTGCCAACCTTCACGGTCCCTCTGAATCGCAACTGTACGCCCCGGTGATACCCCGAGGTACGTTGTGCTCGTGTTCGACGCGAGCAACCGGCGAACGGCGGTGTATATCGGGAATGTTATGGAGCTCCCTAACCGTTACCGAAACTATCGGATGTCCGAAATAAAAATATATTCGAAACCGTCAACGAATCTGATAAAAAAGTTTCGGATAATTTCGGATAGAGGCAGTCTAAATGAAACACGTTATGACAGGGTTTCGCTGTAGGTTTTATCATTAGACGTTGTTATTATTCGATTTTTATTTCTTATTATATATTTTTATACCAAGTAATCCTAGAAAGAAAGTGAAACTCTCATCTTGTAAATGAATTTTTAACAAGTCCTAATTCATCTAATATCTGTAACTGAAATTATCCGAAACAATTTCAATAATATACATATATATTTAATTAATTAATATATTTAATTCTTATATAAATAATTTCATATCCGTAACCGTAACCGATATTATTCATCTATATCCAGATCCGAAATTTCATATCCATATCGCGCCGCGCGCCTGCCTGGCGACCTGTGCGTACATTCAGAGCGGCCGTAACGTTTGGCGGTAACCACACCGGTGGCAGCGGCGTCCGCAGGGGACGGCGGCGGTACTCACTCTGCACTGTGGCGGTGGGCGAGGCGGCGTTCCCGTTGTGGGCTGGCAGCGCGTTCGCCGGCTTCTTGTAGCTACCGCGCTGGCACTCGTTGGCCAGCTTGTCCGTGATCAGCTCCAGTTCACCGAATACCTGAAAACGTCACCAGTGATTTACTTCAATGCACCCGATTGATACGAGCCGTGATACCCTAGTGGCTTGAAAGTCGAACTTTCACACGGGGGACTCCAGTTCGAATCCTATATGCAACTGAAATTTTTCCTAATTGCGTGCTTTTTAAAATTCCAAATGCAAAATCATTTAATCATTAAGGTAAACAAACTTATGCACGTCTTGGGTTGCCTCTATCATCGTTTCAAAGAGCTGCTTTAACATCGAGTAGAAGGAACGTCCAAAGCACTTCCTCAGATTTAATTGAAACATATGAAAATTTAGAAATTAAATATCTCGTGCTTCGTTACCGGATGAGATCGTGAGGAAACTCGATGCCAGCAGAGTTCTGCATAATCTTTACAATAGTTGTGTAAAATCTGTTAACCCATTGACTGCCATCTACGAGATATCTCGTATTAAGCGTGTGTATCAAAACTGCCAGCTACGAGATATCTCGCAGTGCGTGCTGCAATTTTAGATTAATTACAAATGGCCATTTCAGTTAAAAATATTTTAAAAAAGGGAATGAAAAATTTATATGGAGTAAAAAAACGTATTATTTTCAGTTTTTATTATAAAAGTTACAACTTATACGATTAGATTATTACATAAAATTTTACTTATATAAATGTATGAATAAAAAAAAAATTACCTTGGCACCCAGGGCAAGACGCTCTAAATATGTCTGGCAGTCAATAGGTTAATAGTACATTAGGCCGTCGGCTCGGTTGTTGTCGTTAGTTAGCAGTAGGTATGTGACACATTTTGTAACAATGGTTTTAATATAATGTAATTAACAACTCGACTATTCAATAGCCTGAGGCTATGGCTCCGATCGTACTGGATTTCTCTACTGCCTGCTCATCACCAGGCTGGTTAGATCTGGTGTGCGGCTCTACGTCACGTTGCAAATTATGTGCTACACTGGACCAGGGATGTTATGGAGCTCCCTTACCGTAACCGAAACTGTCGGATATCCGAAATAAAAATATATCCGAAACCGTAACCGTATCCGATACTCATATTTCGGATAAGAGCAGAGTCTACATAAAACACGTTATGATAGGTACTCGCCCGCCGGCGCCGAGCCGATACACTAGCCGCGTCGTTCTCATTTTAGACAGTTTTTATTATTTATTTTTAGTGCTATTATTTTTTTCTTTGATTATAATGTCACATCATACCAAGAAATATAGTCAAACTTTGTTAATACATTATATTATTTTTCCACGTTGCAAATATTTAATGTTCATATCCGAAATTATCAGAAACATTCGGATAATCCGAAACAACCGGATAATCTGAAATAATCGGATAATCCAAAATAGTCGGGTAATCCGAAATAATTTCACATCCGTAAACGTAAGCGAAACTGGCAAAATATTATTTATATAACCATACCCACATCCGAATATCATATCCATAACATCCCTACACTGTATTGCGACGCCAGCTTCTGCAGGCCTCTCACCTTGGAGCTCTCGGAGTGGAAGAGCTGCTCAGCGGAGAAGAGTGTCTGAAGATTGTTCACGTAGAACAGCACGCGCGAGTCGTACAGCGCGGGCAGCTCGTCGTGCAGCTCCGAGTTCAGCACTTCGTACGTGCGCTTCGCCTCCTCCAGCTGCTCCCTACCTTTTGTTACCTGACAATATCACATAAAATTTATTAAAAAATTGTCATCCACGTTTGGCAAGATGGTGGGGGTCTCAACCCGCCTGGCTGACTAGTACCATCAGTCTGGAATCAACCGTGGAATGTTTTTGATTTGGTTCAGTGTAGGAGTGCCAGTAATAATCTAGTCCCTTGCTTTCATCTTGGTCGGCAACGCGTCGGCGATGTCTTAAGTGTGAACATCCACCGTCGGCTGTGACCGCTCACCATCAGGTAGCACGTAAGCTCGTTCGTCGGCTACGACTTAAAAACAATCAACATACATATATGGATTGGAGCAATGACAGGGCAGTTGGGCAGCAACAATACGCTTTATTTTCTCTTCCTAATTTAACAAAGCTAAGTAACTTTGTATATCTTTATAATATCTTCTACTCACAGTCAGACAGTCTACAACGAACAGAACCCCTTCATCCATCATGCACTCCGTCTTAAATTCCTCATATCATTCCGGTCACTGTTCACAACGCTCCGATATAGTTCCATGCACTCTCGGGCCACTCCTTACTATCGTTGATCTTTACAGGATTTATTAAAATAGTATTGACTTGTATTTCAAATTCAATGAAATAGAAATTCTACATACATTTATGCATATGGCTTAAGCGCCTCTCTTTGCCTATTACAGTTGTCATCGAGTTGATTTATTTATTGATTCCATTCGTACTAGTGAGTTCTAAGCATTTCTCATTTGTCCTTTTTTATGACAACCTCACTTTCATACTTAAGGTGTTAGATCGACATAGTCACTGGATATATCTCGACCGATAAGGTGTCTCAAGCATAGCTGATTTTGAAGCCATCTCCTAGTTCTTATTGAAATCGATCGACCTTCTCAAAAGTTGGAGATTCCGTTACAGTTATATCACTGGTATAAATTTATACATTATTACCTTAACGTCGTCTCGTCTCTTCGCCGCGTTTGCTTGTAGGTTCTGGAAATTATGCCTCTGACTGTCGTAGTCTACCAATTTACGACCACGCTTTTCAATCTTTTTCTGAAAAAAAAAACATCAAACTTGTACAACCGAACTAAAGTCTGGTATTAGGGTATCTTGTTCACTAAAGTGGCACAAACCCGCGTAGATCTTTGGAGCTAAATGGAAATGCAGAAAATTTTAATTGTTACTTTGCCTCACTTATACACTGCACGAAGTGCTAATCAATGGACAGCTGCACTTTTGTAGAGTTTTATTACACGATAAGAAAAAAACGTCTACATATTTGTTATTTCGCATTCGCTAGAGAAAATTAAAAAATTGTATCTTAACGGCTCTCATTAATAAAACATTACGCATTCTCTCTCAGCTCTGGAGCAATGAAACATCTGTGACCTATCTGTAATAGAGCTGAGTCTTCGAGTTTCACGGGCTTAATCTACATACAACATAGATTAAAGAGGGCCCTTACCCTGACTTCGGGGAACTGGTTGGTGTATGTGTTGAGCGGTATGAGCACTTGGTCTCCGAGCTTGTGCGAGAAGTCCTGCCACAACATCTCCATGCTCTGCGTCTGCACGTATAGAAGGTCGTGGCCGGACCAGCCGCTTTCGTACACTTCCGTGATGGCCTCCATCAGCGATTTGGACGCCGTTTGCACCGCTGGAAATCAGCAAATGCGGCTATTCAATTTAAGTCCTTTAATATTGATAGTATCGATATCATATACATAATATGGTTGTTGAAATTTAATACTTGCATTTTGGAATAATGTAAGTGAATGCTCTTAATGATGATATGACACCATAATTTCGTTTTCATATTGAATGACTTTTATGTGTAATTATTTAAACATTTAGGCGAAAACTTCCTTAATACATAACTACAGTATAGATATGAAATATAGCTTTTAGTAAAATCAAACATTAAAAGTTATAACTAGGTAAACTTCAATGTAAACTTGTCACTCAATAGGAAAATTTACTTTTTATTACTAAGTTTAACTTAATAAATATATCGCTTAAAACTTTCATCACTTAACTAACAACACTCGATTGTTAATTTATAGCTTAATTCAACACCGAAAGGGGTTTAATGTTACCTCGTATACATCTTATGTAATTGTTGAATTCTTTCTGCAGTCTGGTAGCCTGCTGATGCTGTCGGTTGAAGTTCTGCAGGTGCTCCTCGAATATGTCGTCTAGCGTTCGGTCCACTTTCCCCAAGTTTTGCAGGATCTGAAAGTGTTAAAACAGTTTGATTTTGGATTCTATCGTCTTCTTTCAGCGCGGTATCTTCATGCTAAACTGAATCTTAGGCATTAATGAGGTTTTCTAGACCGGTAGTTTGATATAATATTAAAAGTATTTCAAGGGTTCAAACGCCCTCTTTACCCGACCTTGACTGCCACTCATGTGCCTGCATTTTTTGAACTGCTCCTTCGCGTACCTACTTGTTGATCGTATCATGCCGCCCCCGCATATTATGTTAATGCATGACGAAATCCATTGGCAAATATGGTTGTCACTTTCGTTGCTCATGTTAGTGTTTACTGTTGTATCTATCAGTATACATTCAAGGGTAAGTAAATGTAATGCCGGCGCTAAAAC
Organism: Megathymus violae; assembly: GCA_003671415.1. NCBI lineage: Eukaryota > Metazoa > Arthropoda > Insecta > Lepidoptera > Hesperiidae > Megathymus > Megathymus violae. Next base: position 8,350,625 of record PDGT01000007.1, read on the forward strand.
AATATCTTGTACTTCCACGATACAGCTAATAAATATAATAAATTATAGTCGTCAATTATCGATGATGGTGTTAATAAATATAAACGTGACAAGTGGTAGACGCGGCGTATTTCATATAAAATGCACATTGGCTTCGACTGGTTCTATAATACTTGTTATGTTTCTGTTAGGTGCTATGACTACGGTTCTTTACCGGTTACTTTGGTGGTTTTTTAATTAAACCAACGGCTCTCGACCTGTGAATGATACATGATCACCCACCCACACAAAAGGAAATAAATTCATAAATTATTGATTTCGTATTTGGACAATTTCTCGCATCGGTTTAGATCATTTAAATTTAAACCATACATAAAATCGCGTTCCCTTTTAGCTCGTTGCTACACGTTAATAATTACATTATGGTGTTATAATTGGTGGTGGCCGAGGTGGACATTATGTGACAGATAAATGTCTGTTCGCGGGTCACGGGTGTTTGTGATGTCATATTTGTGTATGTCCACGCCACCCGCAACACAGGGTTTCCTACAGCGGGGGTGTGAGTGTGTAAACGTTTATTTATACTATTGAGGTTATTATTAAGTGCTACTTTTAAAAGTTATGTTTAAATAGCAGCACCTGCATCCGAAATTAATTGTTATTCATTTTATCAGGCTAAATGCCTGTTAAATAAATTGTATGTTTGTCCTATTTTATTAGTCTTGATATCGGATTATCTATTTCGATTATAAGAAATACCTAAAAAAAAAACGATTTTTGCAATAGTTCCACAAAGTTGTTGTAACTTTGTTTATTACGCTCTTAACAAAATGCCGGTAGTAACTTTTATTACCTATTCCACGGGGACAGATCCAATTTCTGAGATAAACAGTACATAGACTTACGGAGAATAATATAAGTGTATACGTTTTGGCATGTTTACATCAATTGCAAAGTCTAATAGGGTAAACTTTACGGTATATGAGGAACGAATTACGTCTCGTAAGTTTCATCATCGACATAGATACAGACAGCTGTACTAAGATTTCTAATAGATGACAAGCAAACAGATTGACCACCGAATCCCCACTGGACAGTGACAGTGACAACCGTTCTACAGTAGGTGTAATTAGCACGAGTGCGGTGTTGCGACAGAGGACCTACTGAAACTGGAGACCCTGTCACACCCACTTAACCGCGCGGTCCGTGCTCGGACCGTGTGACCAGCTTGCGCGAGCTAATGTCTTAATGTATACTGGCCTTGTTTGACTGCTCCGATGGAAGTCAAACAGAATACGATTAAAAATAAATTTACAACACTACTTCTAAATCACTTTACATGTAAAGTATTATTCTAAAGTTATGGATAGACAGAATAGTACATAATGACGACCCCATAGCCCAGTTGGTAGTGAACCTGCCTACCGAGCGTGGGGTCCCGGGTTCGATTCCCGGCCGGGGCCGCCATTTATGTGACAGATAAATGTTTGATCTCGGGCTATGGGTGTTTGTAATGTCATTTGTGTATGTCCACGCCGCCCGCAACATGGGGAATCCTAGTGCGGGGGTGTGAGTGTGTAAACGTTTATTTATTTATAATGTAACTAAATGCACGATTTATATCAAAGTATTACGTTATACTATATTTGCGTGAAGTATTATTATATTTGAATTTGCACCTTCCAGACGTTAATGTATGATGTCCTGTATTCCAAATTTACTAACGTATATATCTATATCAATAGTATACAGAGAGAGATAGAGAGAGATAGAGAGCAATACTGCTTCGGTTACGTAAAGAAACATAACTATTGACTGCTGTAGTAAGGCTGTATGAATATTGAAATATCCTGTACACCAGTCCACTAGAGGCACAGTTTCAGCGCTGTTCGTGACATAAAACAAGACAAGTGTTGTTACTAACATATTCTGCAGCGGGCTAACAATAAGGCAGCGACCGATACCGTTACAAGGTCAAGTTGTGATGTGGCTGTTTCTTGCGAAATATCCTATAAGCTCGCGTTTGCCTACAAGCCTCAACTGTCTAACAAAGCGGCGTGCCGAACCTCAACAAATACGGGGTCGCAAAATTAAGGTATCGAGCAAAACACTAGTATACATATCTGTATAAAATATTAAAAACACCCTGTACCCTACGCACGGGACGTCACGAAAATACCATTAAATTATTTGTATAAGATATTTCTGATATAATAAAATATCTTAATAATATGATTGAGGTTTTACGAAAACGTTAACTGATACATTTTTTTTATGTTACTAGCCGACAAACGAGCAGGCGAGCCACCTGATGGGAAGTGGTCAACGTCGCCCGTGGACATCAGCAAGACCAAAGGTATCACCGATGCGTTGCCGGACAGGAAACGAGAAAAAGGTACGAAAGAAAGTACTGGCTCTCAAGCCCCCAGCCGAAATACATATATGTAACTACCATCAATTTAAAAATATTCCAAAATAAATATCGCAAACAAGCAAAATCATCAATTTTCATCTTACATTTCTAACGTTCCAACCTCACACTTGTTTTTTACAGTATCGTCGTGCCACTACACACCGAGTGGTAAGGGAACATACAAGTCTGCGAAGTGAAACACAAAAATCACATTACCACACGCGTCGCCCGCTGCATCGTTTCGTAATCGCTCGGCCAGAGGAACGATTATTGCACTACTATCTCGAGTATAAAGCTTTACGCAGTGACGCTCAAACTTACACAAGACCGGCACGCCGCTCATTACGGACCACACATTACCACCACCGACCGCTCCTTAGACATACTGATGTAAAGGGACTGTAATTTTTTTATTGTATCCTAATTGAATATATTCACGATACACGATGAATTCTCAATATTACGTAAAACATCTTACGGGAAGCACCTGTCTTGTGGGCTCGTCTGTAGGTAACTCTTGTAAAGCGGGTGGCATTTTTTAATTCAACACTAGTTTTGCTTTCAATATTGCGTGGGCAATGGTGTTCAGTTATTTCAAAGAGTTCATTAAGTATAGTTTAAAGCTTTCTTCTTTTATTTATGGGTCAGTTAATACAGCCTACCTGCCTGTCTACCGTCTACCACTTGTCAGTTTTGTATGTATATGTATCAAAGTCAAACAAGTTACATAGACAAAAAAAAATCTGCATTTTGTGTAATTTACTTCAATTTTTTTTTTTATATTATGTATACAAAAATGAAAACTATACCACACGTCATTGAAATTCGGCGGTTTTTTTTAATTTACAAATCTCTCAATACTCTCGCAAAACTCCTTTTATGTGATTAAAACAAATTTTTACTAATATTAACATATAAACTGGAAAACTTCACAGAGAACCGTTTAAAAAAGGCAAAGGATTTCAAGTTCGTACAATGATGACCGTGTGAACAACATTATTTCATTCTCGTTTCGTGGATGCTCATTTCACTTTCTCTACACCTACGGCAGTACCTTTGGAATGTCATAGCATTAATCTCTTCTATATGACTCCTTGGTATGTCTTTCGTATATATATAAACATTTGTATCATTTGTATCGTAAAGATTGAGGACCGACGAGCTAATTTCATTACATCGGATACTTATGCTAATGCACGCTTGTGTCAACAACCGTACTCTTCCGATGGTCGCAAACCCCCGCAGTGACCGTTGCACACAATTACAACATTCACTTATATGTTAGTATTTGTTTTTGTGACTTGTGTGTACTTTGTAACTTGCGCACGATAATCGACTAAGATCAGTCTATTTATAATAATTTGAAACCTTTAAAATTGACCGTAAGAAATATATTATTTAATGTAGCTGGTTGACAAACGATCAGACGAGCTATTTGATAGTATGCGATCACCGGCGCCCATCGACATCACTGAAACCGAAGGCGTTACCGAAGCGTTGCTCGCCGAAACAACATCATTACGAAACACGTATGAAATTATTCACGGTCGGTTTTAAGAGGGTGACAAATACCCAGACCGGCAAAGTACCATTCAAATTCCATCGGAACACATTTGGATACGACAGAACCCAGCGACGTCATCGGTTGTTCAGGGTGCACCACGAGCTGGTAAGGGTGGCTCGGCCTCAAGGGTGGATGAAGCCTCGTACACCCTAAATCGTTCTTAAATTAATACGGTATGTATTTTAAATTACGTTATGCAATACCGTTATAACAATTATTTACTTTTAACAGGTACCTTATCGTGGACCAAATTTACAAAGGTACTACTATATAACTAGTTGGAATTACTGTTAACATAATCTTGGTCATTGTTTGTAAGTTCATTTAATGGAGAAACGATATTCGTATGCAATTAGAATTCAAAAATACAAATATTCTTTATTTGTACACCACACAAAATTACATATCGTGATTTAAATGTTACATCGGCTATAAAAAGGACTACCTTATCGCTAAGGTAGCGATATCTTCCAGGTAGCCTTTCTGTAAAGTGGGGTGGCGGTGTACAATTATGTGCAAAGCAAGTTGATACCGTTGAAAAGATAACAGTGATAATAGAAAATTAGGTGATAACAGAGATGATGATAAGTGAAGAGTTTCCTCTTCACTTAGCACAGTAAAATTCTTTAACCCCTTTTTCAAAAGTAAAAAGTGTTTGAGCACGACGTATTTTTAAGGGAAGTGATTTCCAACAGTGGCAAAGGATCTAGAGTGAAAAGAGGAAAAATTAATAGGAATCAGGAGAGAAAGGTTGTTAGAAGAACGAAGAGAGTGATTATAGGTCTGAAAGATAAATTTAAAACGTTATTTAAGATAACGTAGTGCATTTGGATTGAACAACACACAAAAGTCGCAAACACACAAAAGAAAGTATATCACTGCATGCTACACGAGTTACAATTAAGTAGGTACATTAGTACTTGTACATCTTTTTAAATTTAACAACCTCATTGTGTCGACTGAATCAAATATCATTACAATATCAGCGTCATTTTCGGTACCGAGTAGAAACAAACTGTATCATCGCTATTACGTCCGCCGGTGACGTCACATCCGCTGCTTCCTTTCCATTTCGATTGTCTTTGACCGAGGCCTCCAATTACGCCATTGTGTCTGCGCACGCGTCTAACATTACAACTTCATGTTTACCGTTAGGTGCATTCTCATCTAAATGGTTTAAAAGGTACCTCCTGAGCGAAGTCAAGGGCACGTGCCCATCCATGAGTTCAATAGGGAACGTAAGCATACGGACACTGGAGACTAAGCTCTGATAGAGCTATACACATAGCCGAATCATTATAACACCAAATCAGCATACTGAAGGAAAAAAAAATTGGAAATTGTAATAAGAGATAATGTGTTATTGCTCTAGATTCTTTGAAAATGTAACTATTTATTAATTCTGAGGTATAAATAAATATAGTATTTCTTGACCGTCCGGAAACGATACACGCCATTAACGATTTTGGATTACATGTGCTCCCTACTATTGACCGCGACAATGAACCGGTAGGCTAGGTAAAAGGATTACCTTCTTGATAATTCGATTTGTTGTCGGGTGATTCGATTATCTCCATGTACAATAATGCGTTAATCTGTAGACCACGTTACAAAGTCCACTATCGAAAGCATTTTCCATAAAACCAAATAATCTACTGTTGAATATCCCGCTGCCTATAACAGATAACGCCTAGGTGGTTTACGGTATCGGAGATTTTTAAAATGTTTTGAAAGTAAAATAAAACATTGGTACTCTTCAGGGAACCCTACCGCCTATAGTAGATGGAATATCTTTTCCACTCTAAAGATTAGGCGTACAACTCCTCCCTAGGAGTTTAATTGGTTTATAGAATGCTGTAAATCGTCTGAAGTGATTAACTAACAAGAATTTCTAAGAATGGCCACCGAAGGGTTTGACGGGCCTGTTGTACTGTTGCGAGTGACCTGCTCGTCTAGCTCACTGAGCTAAGGTTTTCAGGTTAGACTCCTGTTGCGTGTGATTATTTTACAGATAATTGGGGTAATTTTCGTTTCTCGCCTATTTGGCGGGCGTGACGTCTTAACTGTGTCCATGCCACATACAGCACATGAAATACAGTACGGTATTGGAAGTTGTTCATTATTTGTAACCTTCAGAAGCTGGTCGTTCTACCCAAATAAGCGAGGTTCGGGCCATAATCGTTAGGTGGTGAGGCATGACATAATTTAGCAAGACACTTATGAAGCAAAAGTATGTTCACTTACAAAATTGTGTCAACTTTATTTACTGTATGAATTCAATTATTTGAATTGAAAATAGTACGGTTAATCGCTTGAGCAAATAACGGTTCTGAGAGTTGTTTCAAGCAAGGTCATGTTTTAATTTGGCTGGTCACCTTAAAACCAATCCCATCTTGTTACTTAAGCAGAGTGGCAAATGTTTGACTAACATGCAATAGGTCAAAAATGGTTGACTTATTATCAGGCAGACTGCATGTCTCATGGTAAGACCTTCACACTAGGGTCTAAAACTGGGATCATTTTTTAGTACTGGGGCTTTTAGTCCCGGGTTTTTCGGTATTTTTGGGCCTTTTTTGTTTCGATATTTTTATTTACAACATCACTGTTAATTGATTAAATAACATCAATAGTGTCAAAATAATTATTCAATAGTATTATCAAGTTAAGGTACTCAAAATTACGTATAACATCGTTCGAGTTCGGCTCAAGCTCGCCCCACCCCGCCCTAGGGTCGCAATATATCGCTCGGACCTTATCTTTTTATATCCGTTTATTAGTCTGTGTTGTCTTGTGACGTAGTGACGTTAGCTTGCGTTTTCATAATTGTGAAATATATGATTTTTAATAAGTGATTTATGTTATTTTACGTATTAACCATACAAATTAAAAAAGTAAGGGTTATTAAAATGTTTCATTTACATAAAGCTGCCTAACTACCTGTATAAGTAATCCTAACTCGATTTTCGTCATTCTGAGCAAGATTTTGTGAAATTGAAAGATTTTATTATGGTACCGAAATTCTAAAGATTACCTGGTTCTAATTCAGGCCGGCACCGAAATTCCCGGTTCAACTAACACCCTCCGGTTATGGAAATCCTACTTCACACGTGTCGTAATCTCGGATTACTTCACACGTGTCGTCTCGGATTGTCATTGCTCAAAAGTATTGAATTTTCTGTTTCCTTCAATAAATTGCGCGATGAGTAAACCTCGTTCAAATAAAAACAATTCACAATAATTATACACTAATGAACACTTTAATCAACGCTTCCAGTGTGAAAACTGGGTTCAACTGCAGGAAATTGCGGAAATTGCGAAAAATGACGGCGCTGCGCAATGCAAGGCTAGACAAATTCTTAAGTATTATGTAGTTTTTGTTAAGTTAACAAATCATTAAACAAACTGGTGGGTTGAATTCTAAAAGTATCAGAACTTAAGAATCTCCCAGGAAGTTTTACGACATATTTCATTATAAAACACCTACGTGATACCCAGGAGTCATTCTTGTTCGCTGAATTGAAGATGCAAACCGAAGATCGAAAAACTGAGATCAAAACCGATTAATTGTATGCCACTTCATTTAGAAGTATTTTGGTATGTAAGTTAGCTGTATAGGTTTACTATGTATTGTGGTGCTTTGTACATTAAATTGTAATCGCTAATTTTATTTCTGTACCCGGCCTTTCAATAGGCACGTGCAAAACTAATAGCGCAGGCAACCTGAACGTTACATCGTAAATCAACTGAATGACCACATACTAATCACTTTCAAAGTTTATCATTATTTGTAACCACACGCGTGACGCGTAAAGCGTGTAGCGGTAACCCGTACATTTGATAACCGACACGACGTGAACCACCATTAGTTAATGATTTGTTATCATAAATTCCATCAGTTACTAGCCATGATTTTCTCTGTTTAAGCCTTGAATTAAACATTTAAAATAACATCCAAATTAAAACATAAGAGAATTTTTCTTTTTCAATTCGCGGCATAAAACCCTAAAACACTTGCCTAGTAATCCTCAAGATACGAGGAACAGTTACAGGAGAAAGTACCTACGTAAATTCGTACCCAATACAAGCACTTGACCGGTATAGGGAACTGACGTCTTGTGCTTTGTCGGCGCGGATGTACAGAAACGTATATAAATCTCTCGGTAGATACCAGAATCATATCTACACCGTATCGGGATAAATGAGGTTATCATCGGCAACAGCTGAAATGTTGTTCATACATAGGTTCATTTGAATGTTAATGCAAAGGGAAATTGATTTACTGAGATTTCGATGATGGTTACAATACCATTTCATCATAAAGATGTAATTATTCCAAATAACAACTTACACATGGAACGATGTTCGTTCTAAAACGCGACTTCAACAATTTCAGAAAATCGGACATAACCTATACACCAATCTCTTATACAGTCACACAAACCATAATTGGGACCTTAACTAAAATATTATAAGCTAATATTATTTTAGATCAGTATTATTATTTAACATCTACGTGGGAGACATCTCAATTGAGACGATGTAACTCATAAAATTATATAATAAACATTAGATTCGATTCTGTATTTTTTCGGTGTTATTAAAATTGGACATAAATTATCAAGTCATTAAATAAACTGTCTTAACCAAACACTCTCAAAACATTAAACACGATAAGTAATCTTTAAAGTTTTAATTATCAACACAATCTGCATCTTAGGTATGTGAACATAAAACATTAAAACAAAAGTATAAAGAAATACATCAAACGATGCATGGAAGGACGGCGTTGAATGATGATGAATATACAATGCACTCACGTAGCTCAGGCGCACCTATAGTTCACAACCATGTGAACGTACGACGTACGTGTGTTGTCTAAAAATAGTTACTCGACAACTTCACTTTGTTAGATATTTCTTTGCATGAGAATATTACAACATATGGAAATAGTTTTGTTTCTTCATAAAAATTTTCATCCCGGCCATCATTTAATCTGGTATTTTATTATGAGGAATTCAGAGTAGGTAGGTTTCATGGTTCTATAGTTGCTTTATTTAGTCAATTAGTGCTATAGTAAACAGCTTGTATTCTTAAATTTGTCGGTGATTCGTATCATTCATATTTTCAGTTATCTCGTTTTGTCTCGTTACACGATACGGTTTCACGCTATTGGTATTATTAACTTCTTGTATTACGATATACCTAAATCTCAAGAGTTTCCAACTCTAGAGTATTTTAGCTACACAAGCGATTATGTTGCAAGATATTTTTACCTAAATACATAGGAAATTAGCTTAACCTCAATAACTGACCGCTGTAGTGTAACCACCCGATTATCGCTGTGAAGTTCTGGAGAGTACACCACTGTGCTGTTTCATCACGGATTATTGGAGGAGTCAGGTGCATTATACGGAATACAAATTCAGCACTAGGTCATTCTTAAGACAACGGAACGCCTCCGAAACGGCTTAACGAATGAGCCGACCGAACTGTAGTCTGGGTGTGTGAAAAACCAATCAGATGGCATTCAGTATATAATGTTACCAATAGCAATAATGACAACAATTTATAAATCACATGTGGAACATAAATGAGTAAAGTAGAGCCAAAACCGAATGACCAATTTTAACAACACATTCTATTGAGCTATTTGAGGTAAGTGGTATCACATAAAGGTATGAAGGCCCGACACGGAAGAAGCAATGGGTCTTATAATGGTTAAACGAACGGATAAAGAGCGATCCATTCACACAGAACGCCCAACCGATTACGCGTTTAGCACCGTTTGCAAGACGTGGCCATTCAGGTCAACGTAATGGAAGGAATGTAGACTGTAAACCAGCTCATGATGTTGAAAAAATTACTGTTTCTGACCTTGCCTTTGAAATGATTCTTACACAACTTAACAATATAATCATCTTTGGACAATGAAGGAGGTATTTAGTTATGTAATAGATATTTAGCCATTCAAAAATAAGTCCCAAAGATTAAAATACAAAAAGTTGATTAGAATTTGTACGAGTATTACAAAAACATCAAATTGAAGAAGGTAAATTTCTTCGTTTCGTCGCCAATTTTATATATTTCGTATATTTTCTTCAAACAAAAAAGGAATTTTCTAAAAAACGGTGTCCTGAGTTAGCAAAAGCAAAACCTACTTCAAAAAAGGAAAAGTTTCTGAATTCATTTGTATTTTTACTTTTGTTACCTCGGAACTTCGTCGCTTTTTAACCGAACCTAAAATGAAGTGGCCAAACGAGCCCAAACTTGAAAGATTGCTACTTGCTATTGACATTCCGCTATCAAAATTTCTGACTCTGATTCGATCTAACGAGTACATAATTGTCATTAACTCTAGTAAGACTCCCTTGCATATTTAAATACAACTTAAGCTAATGTTATGGTCATAAAAATAAAGGATGATTAAATTTACTGCACTTATAATAAACATGCACATTACAAAATATATCATAACATGACTTATTAGTAACACTCGCAGTGTGTGTTCGAAACGTGTAATGATTTATTACAGAATTGCAGACGTAGTTGAGGTTGTAACTAAACGTTAGCAGAAGGGAGTCGTTACTGCGTATTCAATGGCAGTTGGCTTCACGGTCCAGGGCACGAAGTAATTGCCTACAGTCGGTACTGGCCTGTCAGCTGACAACAATCAAGTAATAAACGAGAGGAAAAGGACGGGGAAAATGCCGCTCGTCTTGAGGACAACGCTAATTTGTTTATTTAGAATGAGTTACATAACAAGTTGTTTTTTAATTTAAAAACATACAATACGATGATTTTCATCAAATAACGTCAGTATCACCGAATACATCTTTAAATTCATTTTACATTATATGGCATAAAGGCAACAATGCATACAATTAAACTTCGTATATCTCATACATAGCCTTTAAAAAATGGAGTTTCTATATTCCCGTATATATATATATTTTAATGGGATAATTTAGGTTGTATTGTGAACTTTGTTTTCAAGTCAAAGATTTTTAAGATGTACAGTTTGAAATGTGTTAAATACGTAACTTTTAAGTGGCGCAATCCTATTTAAAAAATGTTTACCGATAACCGTCTTGTGCACGTCACGTGTTTTGCTGATTAATAAATTAAAAATTCTCATAACATCATTAAAATGAACTCTCCAGTGATTAAGTGTAATGTATATAATATGGTAACGAAGAAATACATGTAGTGATTTAACAATATGTTATTTGAGTTTCACCAACAAAGCTTAGCAGGCGAGAACAAATACGGAGCAACAGACGTGACCAATAGCCGGTTAGATTTCATAACAATGGCATGATATTTCTAGATCGCCGGCAGGATACAAGTGTGCATTGGCAACCGCAAACAGCACCGCTGTTGACCGGCAAGAAGCAATATAGATTTTATGATTTAATGTCGATTCGGAACCGATATGTAAAGACCTAACAAATAATAATTTTAAGCGCTTTATGTTGATCCTTTAAACTAATTTTAAATTTATCTATAAGTTCTATCTCGAAGTCTTCAAATAGGTAGTTCAAAAATTTATCTAAGCAAGAAGAGAGCTATAAATGAGCCTCAAATACTAATCTAATTTAATCGTCTAGCCGTAGATTACATCTCCGAGGAAATAGTAGGTATATTATTACGAAAATAATGAACCTCCTCTAAGTTTTGTGTTGTTGTTGTTGTTGGAATTAACATCACGAAACATTCAGTAATTACACATATACGCTATAAATCGGCATCCATATAGATGTATCACAAAGATAACCCATCACAATCCGTGTCTAAATTTCAATCTTGCAAGTTATAATGAACCAAGATTTGATATTCAATGGAGCTTAAATGAAATTAGAGAAAAAGTTACAAATGTTAAAGTAGAGAAATAAAGGATGTAGTAGGCGACGGATAATAAAAAACAGGTGTCAGATACATAGGAGAAAGTCGTTTCACCGAACGAGACGAGTTTCAAGGCGCTTCTCGTGTGACGTCTCGTTCTGAAGAAGCACACAACGATCCGGTCAACACAATGTCTCTTTCACGGATGCTCAATCCATTGTTAAGCTGACAATACACACATCCATCATGTCATTTGAAGGATCTTTGCGATACTATTGTATCTATATGCATACGTCGGTCTTACTGACCGACACATAGTTCATTTCAATTGTCAGAGTTAAAATTAAGCTTGATGAATAGGTCACTAGATCGCAACAGAATAAGCATGGTAAATGTATCAAAATAATGCGTGTCGTATAACTGGAGCTTTCTCCCGCCCTTTACATTGCTCAAATACAATCAAATTGTAATAAAAGTATGCGCTGACGACCGACTTAAAATACCTTTATATTAATAGGAAACAAGAATTTTAACGAGAATAAAAAATACTCAAAGAGAGAGAGTGAGAGAGAGAGAGTTGGCCCGACAGTAGTACAACACATGTCTATAGATTATATTGGCAGCATTCCGAGTCGAACAGATTCCCAAACGATTACGTCTGTACACAGACTGTCAAAGACGTGATGGTCGTGTGTGTGGAAGACGGAATACGCGAAACGCTCGCGGGTAACCCCGTTTGTTAGTCGGTAATTTTGGAACTAATGAACGGCGCCATATTAAAGGATATTCGTTTGCACTCAAGTCGAGTAGGCATGAGCCAAAGTGTTCATTCGAATTGGCAGCCGTCCCGGTGGCTATCTTTTTTTATATTTAGCGGTTTTGTCTGTCACAAACGATGCACATCCGCTGTTTGAACGGCTCAGACTAATTTCTATCTTGGAACCAATCGCCAACTGTTTTATTGCACAGCTTTTTCTATTGCTCTAGTTTGTGTAGTCGCCGCGCAGGAATGTCGGGAGCAAAATCAAAAAAACACTAATTGTAGTGAATAGGCGTGGAGAGCGATGGCAAAAACGAGTAAAATTACAGAAACTACCTTCGTATTTCCTTGTTATACATTTTTAAGCAGAATCGATTTTCTGTATAATTGACGCAGAGAACAGTGTTGTTACGCATTATCACAATACAATATTTGAACGATTCCTATTTGTCTACTTTATTATTACTTATGTTTAAGGTCACTTAACTTAATAAAATATAGAAACAAGTATAACAAAGAACTAAAGATTTTTAAAGTACACCAAAATCAGAAAATAAAATTGCAAAATGAAACCGTAAAGAACATGTCAGATATTTGTCTAAGTCTAAATTAGAGAATAATTAAATATATTGAGAGTGTAATTCAGGACTGAATTACATATTAAATATTACATACAATAATAAATAAACCAAACAACTGGCTACAGATACTTGGATCTACTATTACGATTGCCCTGATGAATAATATAAACATGACAGAAAAATAACACTGAACGTATACTATACGTCATACCCAAGTCGGCGCAATACATTTATTCATTTGATCGTCATTCTAGATAAACTACAACTTAGTTACTTAAACAGCAAGTTATCGTAAATATGAAATCACGTTTGGCAGTACGTGGCACATAAAGGAAATCGTGTATCTAATAATATATAGTAAGTATTGTCAAGAAAGAATGTAACAATGTGTGTAAGTATCGCTAGTTTGTTGCTTCTACCTTATTTACAACTACATAATATTAAATTGTTGCAGAAGTTTCTCTATTAGTCGAGACTTCAAGAAACAAAATTTTCAAGGTTCAACAAGTTAATTGAGTTTGTTAAAATGTTCACATCTAATTACCAAAACCTTAAGTGGAGACAGATCTCTTTAAAATAATAAATTGTCGCAGTCGGCATTCTCTAACATCATAAATAATGACCAAGATAAGAGAACTAAATCGATTTGTCACAACAATTTCTGCTTCGGCCGGTTCACTGTACCCAATCCAGTTAAGTTACTAACTAACAACTGGATCGTACGAAACCAATGTGTAAAAATAAATAAGAAACTACAGTCGGTACACCAATCAATAACGAAAGGTTGCTGTTTAATTAAACTGATAGATTTATTTCCCAGGAAATGTAATACGGTAAAACTAAATTAAAGAGGTTTTAAATGCACGAGAGCTAAAGCACGAAGCTACTCGAGAACGTACGTAAATGTGGCGCGGAGCGACCTTGGCGTGCGCCATGCAACCTGCAGTGTTAATAAAGCGTAATACCGGATCTATCGCCAACGATCAGTCGAGACGACGGACCAGTGCCATATACATCGTGAGGCAGCGTGGCTGTTGTTCGAACAGTATGGGTCTAATTGACACATCAGATGATCAAATTTGTTGACTAGTTAATAACTTTCTAACAAAACCCTAAGAGTTTGAGTATTTTTAATAATTTTCTAAAAACTGCAGGACTGTAGACTGCCCGACGTCAAGTTCAAACGAGTCCCACCAAGCCCACTTGCGCCTCGCCGGCGGCGAACCACAGTGCGTATCCTTACAATTGCGTTATTTTTCATTAAATTACACTGTATCAGTGCAATGCAACAGAAATCATAGCCAAAAATTATAAGTGATTGTTGCTAGCTCATTTTACCAATCGACTTGTGATCTTTTAGTTGTGAATAAATAATTATTGAGAATTAAATTTGATAATGAAAATATAAGATTTACCAATTACCAGTTTACCAATGCGGTAATGTAGAGCTGTATTGTATCAGTTTTTATAGTAAAAAATCATGAAGAAGGAGCATAACATAAAATGGTCACTTCCAGCTGCAAAACGAAGGTTCCTCTTACAGGTACTTTTCTAGCGAAAACTTACTTTATGGATAGTTTGGCAGGATAACCGGAGTGTAATCTACATTATGTGCAAAATTTCTGTTACTAAAACTCCTGAATACTGAAATGCTTTGTTTGTTACAATAAGTAACTTTAACGTTTTCTACCATCTTTACAATAACATCCTCAAACGAACTCTGTCCATTGCTCCATTATGGATTACAGTTCGAAAACCGAAGAGTTGCTTTCCGAAGCACTAAAGTGCATCCGATCTATTACAAACATCCGAGAACAATCCAAAGACCGTAACGACCTTCGCCGAAAGCAGTTCCACATGATGCTTAATATCTTTTTCGTCGTTGCGTTATTGATGCAGATGACTGCTTCTTCGATAATACATAGTTTACATTTATCCGAAGTGATTTGAACTTTATATGTTCTGATTGACGCGATAGGATGGAAAGGTCACCATGTTAAGGTTAACGATGGAGCGTGACATAAAGCGACGAGGTATTTTAATAGAAGATTCTTCATCAACTAGCTCTCATCATTTTTATTGTTAATTAAACTTTATATAATTCGTTAAAACCTTGTGTTGTTAAGATACTGGTTGACATTCCACATGGCGCGGCAACACTTTATAATTTAGAAGTTGTCCATATGCCAATTTGCATTTAAATTCACCTGAAGGCATACCTTGTATGGTGAGGTAAAATAAAAAAAAAAATGTTCCGGCTTTCAATTCGATAACATGTTACCTCTATTACAAATGTCGAAAAATATTTAATCTGTAGTCACGATCCTGTTACAGTACCGTTATTAATGCATAAATAAATTCTGATTAGAATGGTTCCCATCAACCGTGCAAGAGTCTACATTTACTTTGAGACTAATATGCTATAATGTTGTAGCCGCTCGCGTTCATCATCACCGCCTCGTATAACCCTACATCAGAAGCAAACCTCAACCACTAGTCGGTAATGAGTCAAACGGTTTGTTCGGCTACACAGTGTCACGTACCGAGATCGTTTAACCCGGTTTAAGGTGACGGGTCACCGCGAACGGACAGCGTACGAGTATATCCAATTGCTCGGTCAAGTGGCCGATGTACGCAACAAACATAACAATTCACGACAAGCTTGCCTAATACAATGCGAATTTCCCAATAAACAAGGTAAACACGCAACATAATTGACTCTACAATTGAAACGGCAATACTTGCAAATTGCAAGACAAGCCTATTTTTACAGCATAGCATTTAACTACATAAATGTGCAAAGTTTCTTTCTTTATTACCCGATTGCAGCAAAATTGAAGGCGTCGTATGATTTTAGCAGTTATGCATGTATCGAGTGAACGCTGGATGTTGTTGGTCGCTAGTGGCAAAATTTTATAAGTTCTTCCGTGTTTTGGAGTGCGATTAAAAAAAAACCACAATCGCAAAGGTTTTATTTTATTTATTTATGACTAACCTGGTTATAATTTATTTTAACTTGCTTATAAAACGTTGTTGGACTTAATAAGAATCGTATGTTTCCACAGAATATAAAAAAAACGACATTACGAGTAACGCTCTAATGGTGGATGGTGGTGGCGGTTATGGTGATCCATGATCGACTTCATAAAGTAATAAAATTTATGATTTAATGTTATGTAAACGATTTTTATATTGAGGACGCTTTAACTAAATCTGTACTCGGGTTCCATAAGATAATGCACCACACGTAAATAATAAAATTCAAACTCGTATAAAACATATGTATATTACATGAAATTCATACGATGCAACGAGGTCAATGACCATATAACCGTTATCATATACAATGTAAACTTTCAGAAACATAACAGTTACAAATGTAAATGATATTACCATATTATACTTTTCAGTTGAATGAATTTAGTTTAATATTATGATGTTACACCAGATATAGTAATTTCTCATTAAGAATATTAATGCTAAACGTTAAGCAAGGATACCCGTGTACAACATAATTAATTATACCAATAACTGAGGGCCAGGTACAACAGATTTATGTAAATCCCATGATGTGGGAGAACAGAGTGAATTGGCTTTTATAAGTTACAGCGCTGAACATCTTAGACTTCCTAACCAATCATCATCCGGTAGGATTGTTGACAAACATTAATTTATATTAAATTGAAAAAAAGACACATGCATTTCCAATTTATTATACACGTAACAAAAATAAACAATCGAATTGGAGAAAATTTGAAATCTACAATCGATAATTAAAGCAATCTTATCTCAACGGTGTAACAAAACATGAGCTATCTTAAAGAGGATTTACTTAACTTCTCTTAGTCATTCTCAAATTTGTACGTTTACAAATATGTATACATTCAGAAACATAAAAACGAAAATAATTTCCATTGAATTTGAAAAATAAAATTCATGCGAAACGAACGTTTAAAAACAATAGACGCATCATATGTATAATAATTAGTGAAAACATCTTCCACTGGAACAATGAACCACCATAAACTTGACACGATATATTCAAGGTATACATAATTAATTAATTAATTATTCCACTTTAAATGAGATGAGTGTTGTTGACCAGTTTACCTTATATAACTATTAT
Organism: Megathymus violae; assembly: GCA_003671415.1. Classification (NCBI taxonomy): domain Eukaryota; kingdom Metazoa; phylum Arthropoda; class Insecta; order Lepidoptera; family Hesperiidae; genus Megathymus; species Megathymus violae. The sequence goes on from PDGT01000007.1 coordinate 8,367,890, forward strand.
ACAGTTATAATTATCTGCAATTAATAATGCACTGAGCAAGTGAATCATTGTCGCATAGAACAACGTAGTCTTTTGAAAACATTTATGACGAAAACAACCTAAACCATTAAAGAACACGAGTATGACTCTAGGTTCTGGAGCTACTTGCTTTCAGGTGAAAACCAAAAAAATGTTAAAGGATATAAAATGTGAGTTTATAGTACTTAGATGTAATCAGCGAAAATAGAAAGTATCGGACGGAAGACACTGAGATGTGTGTCGCACGCGGGCGCAGGTGGATCTGAGGGGAGGGAAAGCCGCGCGTGAAAGAGACGAATAGTGACCGGATCAAAATTTACGCACAAAAGAAAGGGACGGAACTCAATACCCAGTTAAACAACTTTGTCGGATAGAAAAACCTTGCGTACGTAGAAACTAGAAAGATGTACGACCTGACTGATAATTAATTCATAACCATTATTTATGTTGTGGAGTCAAATCGAAATTTAAGTAATAATATAACTCGGATTTTTATTCCATATACCAGTACGGTGATCTAATTGGCCTGTGATGATTACAAATTATCTTAACAAAAGATAATCACGATTGTTTAATCAGCTGTTACTCGTAGTTTGAACTTGACTTGTTAAGATATAATAAGTTTAATTTCGCGTGAAAATATTCAAATTGTACTACAAACATTATCATAAAAATTAAAAACTACCTTTAAAAAAACATTGTAAGAATCACTGCAAGTATTTACTTACACTGATACAGAGAAGAACTTAGGAGTGATATTTGATAGCGATTTATACTAGAATGCGCATATTGCTAAAGTCATCCGGAAGATGTTCAAAATGTCCTCTAAAACTATAATTTCATGAGGCTACACGTTAAACTTATATAGACTACGCTGATGCCTATTTTTAAGATATAGTTGATGGTATCAGGCGTTACTTTGCGTAAATTCATTGTTATTAAAGTAGTGTTAATTTAATATTTTTAGGATGTCACTGACAAACTCCTAAATAAAATTGAGCATTTGCTAAATTTGTCTATTCGTTTATCTTCGGACTCAAAAAGTACGATTGAATATGTTAATTTTTTCGCAATATTCTCCCAAGCGGCTTCCAATTCGACTTCGTATCATGCAGGTCACACCAGTAAACTCTCCTTATGTCCCCTTCACACAAATCGAGCTTCTAATGCCCTTACTTTTCAATTCTGGCGATTAGATTCTGGAACTCACTGCTTTCCACTGTAAGAAATTCTGAAAATTTCTCGTGTCACAGATCCCCTGATTACTTAACGAGTTGTTTTTTAGACGCGCACTAAGTTTCCATCACTGTGTTACTATTTTATCACTACTTTCGTGCCTACTGAAAGAAATTTCTCATTAGGAATAAGTAGTGCCGTTGTACAAACTTTTAATACATATTTTGTTTCCTGTAATTTTATTGTAAATAAAATAAAGACAACCGAATGTTTCAAGTGTTATGGAGTTCTGGACGATGCAACTGTTGTTGAGAATCGCAATGCGTAAATTGACTCCATTTATGAGTTTAACGGCACAAGTGAACTGCAAGGACCGAGTGCTAAATTTCCACATGTTTCGTCATAGGCCTAGTCACGTTTTTGCCTCCATGACATTTTGCGCATACCGGTGCCAGAGTCAACAGAGACGCCTCCCAGAACGCTTCGCGGACGTTCACTCGTCGCATTCTTGTACGGGATAATTCTTGTTATATTACATACAACGACGTTAGGTATCACAACAGAACTGTACTTATTTATTACAATGAGAATTACTAAATTTACATAATCAAATACGTTTATATTGAAAATGCTATAACGATCAGTTGAGAAATGCTGTTTGGAGATAATGATTTGGGGACAGATCTTAACGATTAAACGTAGCGAATACATACGAGAAAAATGGAAAAAAATCTGCAATCCAACGAAATTATGATATGGAAGCACAACATATGGATAAACTCACATCATTAGTAGAAATACTGTTATAAATGCTGACACGGTCCAGAAATAAACGCACAAACGAGTAGCTCTTGTGTCTTGACCTCATTTCTTTTTTAGAACGTGAGTAACATCAACGAATTTTCATTTATCAAATGAAAGTATACGTAAAACAATATAAAGCATTTTTATACGCGTGAGAACATTTTACAGGTTATTATTTAGCTTGGTCCGCTTGATACGACTAAACATCGAAATCGTAAAATTCCTGAATGCACTAGTTAAAATTTTTTTACTGTGTTTTAATGTGCTTAATTTCGTCGTAATAATATTTTAAATACTTAGTTAACTTCGATGCAGATTTTTTTTTATATCGGAATTAAATTTTATTATTGATATAATAAATAAAGTAAATGATCAGGTGGGAGGATTAATACAACTAATACCCTAAATATTCAAACAGCGTGGCGGCCTTGGTTTCATTTTCGTTCAGGCGTCACGAACGTCGTGAATCGTTTTGTTCACTGAACGAAGCCGATAAGTGACATAATTCGCTATAAAATAAAGTAAATAGTCCAGTGAAATAATCAAAATGATCATGGTTTACGCTATAAAATGTGAAACCTTGAAATCTTTTTAACTGATAACAGTAAAAAAGCATATAAATGCGTGCCATCACAAGAAAATGTTAATATACAATTGAATCTGAAATATAAATCTGTGAATGCTGTGGTTGCCCTTTTTCTTATCTTTTTATAAAACTCGATATAGTTCCGCTAAAAATATATAATCACTGAAGTTAACTTCAAATGACTTATCTTAAACTATCTACAGAATTATAATCCATTTCCTCTTTACAAGAAGCCATAAAGTGCGTGAAATAGTTTTTATTACTTGAAATATGGAAACGTAAATTAAACCCAGTTTCTCGGTACTGTTGCTACATGTCGTTAATTTAAACATTAAATATTGAGGTCACGCATATACTCAAAGTAAAGAAACAATATAGAGATATATAAATAACAATCGATAAATCATGTCTATTGAATTAGCGTAAAATTTTTAAACGATCACGCGAGGTAGGTTTTGCTGATACCAGATTCCTTTTGACCAATTAGGCAGAATGCAATGGAAAGCAATATACTTACATATATGCATCGTGAAATGAACTTGTTTGGTTTGATAGACAAAGTGATATATTGACTTTTAACATGGACAGATTTCGCTGCGCTTGTCGTAGACTCCGGCAACATCAAAAATCAACCTTTAAAATGTTTTTTAATTTTATAATTCAGCATGGCATTATAATCATAACTTTAAATGGTTCGGCTATTTCCTTTCATGCCAAAGTTATAATAAACGATACTAAATAAAGCACCATAGAACACAACAATAATGACGCTTTAGCGCTAAAACTAATTTAAGTTGACGCAAGCATACTTTGAAATCGTCTGAATTATGTGAGGAATGAGTTTCGCAAAACGTTCGAATCGCACATCAATAAGCAGCTATGTCATGTCTATGGTAATTTAGGGTTAGCAGCAGAATATGTGAACACTGAAAGGCGCTAGAATTGAGTGATACATGCCAAGATGACGTTAGCGAGCAATCGGACACTCTATCCAACTTACTAGACGGGAATAGTCACATCCCTGGCCTGGCGACCGTCCATACTTCAAACCGCTTCAAAATGATATAACCGAGTCGAATCATTCAGCCATTTTCAATCTTAGATGATCGTATTTAGGTCGATTTATGTACGGACCATTAGCGAAGCTAGTTCAGATCGTTAATCGACGGACGGATATAAGCTGCGTCTGCGCCGACCCTTACGTAATATTTAGTTGACGATGAACCCAATACGTCACTGCAACGCTTCCGGATGACGGATGGCTCGTTCCACACGGACCTATTATCGTAAATCAAAGAATGCTATCAAAGGTTGCGAGACTTCCAAGGTCAGTACGACCTTGTGTAATATAATTTAAAAATATAAGAGTGTTCAGTGAAACTAGGCGAAGGCATATGGACGCACCTGAATTTCGGCTCAGACTTTCACATGTACTTTCGCCGTTTTGATTGTCTGGGATGTTCGAGTGCATATTTGACGATTTTCTTGATATAACTATAAATTATTGTTGGGAAACTTACTAAGATTTTTTTTTACTTGTAGCAATCTTTATTATTAAATACCAGTGGCTCGATTTCGTTCTGTTTTATTTTTGTCGACCTTGTGCCACTTGTGAGTTTTTATCTTTTATATTGGTAAAATTAATTTAAGCATTTAGGATACTTTATTTAAGAGTTTCAACATTTCAATCAATCGAGCGGCTTGGCGTGGTCACGCAGCTTTTGATCGTGACAACGGCCGAAATGTATGACGTTAAAATTGTTTTAAATTTTATTCGTTTAATTTTGATTAAATTTGAATGCGTTACGTAAATACATTAAAACTGAACAAAAAATTTAATTGAACGAAATCGTACCTTGCTTAAAATAAATAATTTTTATCACACGATACATTATCGTTTATGGTTGTGTCTCTTAACTGACATTTTTAACTAATCACATAAAGAAAGAATCCCAGAGTATTGTCCTATTTATTTATTTAATTATTCATGTACACAAATAAATTTGCAAAGTTAAACATTAAGATCTTAAAAATTTACAAAGGTAGTGGTTATTTCTTAAGAAATTTCTTCCAGCACACATGAGACACACATATATGTATAGGTAATACATAAGTATATTACATTTACATAAAAAATACCACAAATATAAATAACAAACTAAATTGCTAAGGATAGGAGTTAATGTTCTTTCACTCTTTACTTGAAAACTCAAAAAAAATATTCTAGTCCTGTATGTTACGAGGGAGCGAATTTCATATCAAATGGACGAGTGAATGAAAATCGCTCTCGCAGGTGGAATGAGGTCGAAGTGCAGCGAAGAGTGTTAAAAAGCAAACATAAAACACTAGTACTTCAGTGTAGTATTATCATGTTAAAGAAGTATATCATGGTTCCTCAAAAAAAAAGTAATTCAAAAAGCAATATTTATGTCACCATGTTTTGTGGGTATCAGAATGTGGGATGATCCAAAGAGATTCAAAACATGTCACCGTAATGAGTGCACGTAAAAGTGTTCTATAATGTCGTTTAACTTACGCGCAAAATCCCGTTATATACAACAATAATTTGAGACGAAGTTGCTATTAAAAAACAACTATACCTTAAAGGCTTAGGACTTTTAACGTGAACGAACATAAGTAACTTTTGCTGATCATGTTCGCTTTTGTAATTAAAGGATACAAATTCTTAGACTCGTATTAGACTCGTAGTTAACAGATATTCTACAAGAATATTGGATCAGAGTTGTTATCTGGAGTCCTCATGAAGTAAAATAAATTTTAAAATGGCGTTCCTAAGGTGGCTACAGTAAAACTGCACGGTTACTTCTATGGTCTCTACATAACATCTTCATAACATGTTCCCAGTTCCAAGGGTATTATGATCGGTTGTGAAAACCTCTAGTACGTGTTTTGGCATTGCTTCATAGTGCTCTGGGTTGAAATTTCAATCTAGATTTAATTCATTCGTCACTTGTTTTAAATCATCGCAGCCTAAGTAAACGAATACGTAATATTTATTTAATATTATAATATTTTATCGTGATTCGTGAGTGCTGGAATACATAGTACAAAATATACAACGGCCGCTTACTGCGGAGTTTAGTCGAGTTCAAACGTCTACTTTCGGATATATAGGTACATAACTACGCCCACCGAAGAAGAACTTTCTGAAGAGACGAGACCGCGTTTGCGATGATAAATAAATAAAATATTGAGTTTAGCACTTTTGTTTATGCTCACAATTATTTAGTTTCACTTTTGCTCTTAACATGATATAATTTGACATTCAAATTCATATTTATCGTTAACTAAATTACTTCAGTTTGGTTCGTTACGGTAATTAATATATAAAAATTAACTTCAGGTTATTAAAACAGACACTATATTTGGTTGACTGCGGATTTTTCAGCGATAAAACTGGCCTGAAAGATAAACGACAGCGTACAGTTAGGCAAGCACGAGGTATAATTTATTTATACAGAAAACACGTGATATATTTGGACAGCCAGCCGGCTGCGGCGTTTCTTAAGAAATTTATTTCTAAAGTTTAGGCATCGACTGTAACGGTAAACTAATTTAAAGTAACAAACAAACATTGTGTAATTGAATGTCAGTAGCGACAATCACGGCAGTCTGTGACCGGTGTTGTATTTGTAATCTGTCCCATTATAAATTAAATGACGGCAATTAAAAATATATAATTACCATTGATGCGTTTAAGTTCGTCGCAGTACCTGCAACGTGCCGCCAGTGTAGTTACACTTGGGTTTTGGACTCTATGCGTTTGAATTAAGATTACTTTCAGTTATCGGTACTTATTCAAAAATATAAGCATTAAATTACATCAGACTGGCTGGGCTAGCTCCGACTTTTACTCGTTTTTTGAATAAATATGTAGTAGGATGAGGGACCGATTCACCCGGTTTAAGAGATGTTCAATAAACTATTAGTTTGTGTTAAGTAGATAAAAGCATTAATTTTTAACATACAGTTGACTATGATGCATGAATAATGAAAAGACAGCAACATCGCATAGACAATGACAGCCGGCCAGACGGAGGCGTATCTACAGCCAAGTTACAAAAAAGAAGAAAATTTGCTATACTTAACTACTGTAAATTTTAAACTGCTACTGTCAACTTTAGTTTAGGGTTTTGACCTGACCCTAATGGATAGTGTGGAGCCGTTAAAAATGTAACCTCGCCAATCCATGTTAGTGGTGTGACGCTAAACGACAGTCAGTACGATGAGCACACAGACGTTTCGCAATCGATTAGCATACGCCATCTAACGACCGATCCCATACCAGTTTTCATAAGCTCAATGATCGTGATAACTGAATTAGAAACCGAGCGTCTCGCTTGACACTATTTCTTAATACGTAAAATGCAAATAGAGACATTGTCGGCACGTCAGAGTGGAATTTGAAGGTACCTCACACTGGAGCTGTAGTTCGTACAGTTAGCAACTATAAAGCAAAAGATAACTAAGCTGGTAGTGACCCTGCCCGCCGGGCGAAAAGTCTCGGGTCAGGTTCCCGATTAGGAATTTATGTATAATAATATGGACAAGTTTATTCGCGTATAATGGTTGTTTGTGAATATAACATCTCTTCTAAATATTGTGGATGGCGTATTATTATATAGTCCATGATCATGTTTGTCGTTGAGACCATAACGCAACCGTTTATAGTAACAACCAGTTACAAGTAAATTAGGCATATTCGCGTGGGATTTGCGGCGTCCCCACATTTAAAACCCTGACTAATAACATTTTTTGTCGTGTCCCAAAAAGGAAAACTGTGGACGGGGAAATATTATTCACGTTAAACACTAACACATGATTATTGTATAATAATGTATTTTATTTTGATATACAAGTAAAAATAGACATGCAGTTTACTTGACGTGAAGTGGCCTTTGCAACTCATGCGTTAATGCCAGAGGGCTTTCAGATTATTCTATAACAGAGATGAGCAGACAACTGAACGCCACCTCCAACGCGCATAAACACTCCGCTCTGCCGCAAATGAAAACGACATACTACGAGTCTAATACTATCTGAACCTATACAGGAATGTGTGAAACAAGTCATAAATTTGAGCAGCTCGTCGATTCTCAAATATACCTTTTTTATGACAATAGCCGACAAACAAGCAAATGGGCCACGCGATGCTAACTGGTCATCGCGTTAACATGTAATAACAAATGAAATTTCACACGGATACAGAGCTCAGAGATCATCAATAAGAGCAGGGATGAAGAAACTATATTCCCAAAATAATTGATTATATATATAATTTCAATGATTTAAAAGGGAATTATAATGAATAACATAAATAAATAAGTGCAATTAAATATGTTTATTATATGTCTCATTTGCAATTAAGCATAATTAAGTTCAGTTACGTTAGGTTAGAACGTAGACAACGTGCCAGAATGAAAATATATCAAGAATAATAATATAAGCATACAAAATATAAAACATCACATAAACATAAGTATAAATATATGATGCTACTTAATTATCAAACAATATAAAAGGCATTTCAAACAACGTAAGCACTAAATGAAATGCATCAGTTTCATTATGTCATCAAATCTACGACAGAACTAAGATAGATGATAATCAATAGAAGTGTGACGTGAGATGATTTAGCATCAATAGGAACGCTTGTTGTCCATGTGATGTTATTTCCATAAATCTATACACATAATAAAATTATAACTGATTATTTTTTGTACATAAGGGATGAGAAAAACGATTATACAGGGCCTTTATTAACGCAATAGAACCCAAAACAACTGTTTCTAGAATTTTTGTCTGTTTTTCTGTATATGTGTTCGTCTGTGCGTTTGTTCGCGTTAATTTAATGAAACAGCTTAACCGATTTCGTTATGGTTTTCAATAATGTATGGCGGTAAATATCACTTAATATTTAAAGTTCGTTTCATTGCAATTCGTCCATAAATAACAAAGTTATACATTTCTAACTCCTACAACGAGAAAAACCCAGTCCTAAAACAATGCAGGTGTTATTTCTAAACGTAAAGTAGTTTTTCTGAAGCACAGCGGACAGCATTTTGCTCTCAGTTAATAAAAACATGTACATTGATTATTCTTATCAGGAGGCCCTCCAACAATCGAATACAAAAAGATGCAAAAGACACCGATGTAACAAAGATAGTGAAAAGAAGTATTAAATCAAAAGAAAAACTGGTGTTTTATCGCGAAACAGACGATTCTATCTTTCGTCACAATGGGACGAGCAAAATAAACAATAAACCAGAATATGAATATGAAATAACAACTGATAGTGTTATCCTGTGAACACTTTGTAAAATATAGAGTACAATCAGATATAACGTTACGCATTAGTCACGTGTCTGCTAAAGAAAAAATAGGTACAATTGGATCACTGTAGACAATCAACATTTAGATTCAGGTCAGAAATAAAAGAATGCCAATGCTAAAGCAACACGTCGAAGATAAGAAAGGAATTACCAAAACTAGAGATAATTTAGGAATGTTAAGTTACAGATAAATAAATATTTCTCTATAAAAAAGCGACTGGCTCCCCAGATGTTTTCGTTTCAGTAGATTCGAATACAAAAGGCTGTGATAGACAAACATAGAAAATGGCACGCGAATTATCTTGTAAAGTTTCAGTTAAGATCATTCTTTTGAATTTGAATTTGAATGAAAGTTTTCATAATTCAACAGGGCAAGTCAAAGTAAATTAAATTCAATCGGTGCTTATAATATTACAGATTGCTGTAATATGATTACCTGACCTTGTTGTGAAGAACTCATCACCGCCTCGTGTCCTTATCTTGTCTTATCAGATAACATGTACGACGAGGAAAAATTGTGCCGAGATGTGATCTCGACGATTATCACAGATCGCTGATTCCAATTCTTCCGTTTAAAGTGACTCTGTCGCAATGTTTTCAGCACTGCACGAAACATAATATCACATTGATTGTAACTGATGCAAATTGCGTCGTGTTTGTACTCCATTGTACTAGTTGAAATCGTTATTGAATGGTACGAACGGCGATCGTAAAATAGATAGGCGAGTTTGTTATTACTCAATCACTCATGCTTGTTGAAGATAATTTTTATAAGTAACATTAGAAAGTGAAATAAACGTTTTATATGTTCATTGTATGGTAGTTGAAATTTAAACATGATACGGTAAAATTAAATGATTAAGCACAGATTAGGTTCACGTAGTGAACAAAGAAACATATATGCATTTTAAACACACATGTAGAGTAATGTAGCATATTTTGTAAATATAAAGTTAGCTTAAGAGCTAGGTAGACGTTATTGTGGAAGGCGTTAATATTGTTATTGTATTTATATTTATGATGATGACCGCGTACCCCAGGTGGCAGTGACCCTACCCGCTGATCTAGGAATACTGGTCTCGATTCCCGGCCGGTGCAGACATTTATGTGACAGATAAATGGTTGTTCTCGGGTTATGGGTGCTTGTGGTGCGTAATCTGTGTTTGTCCATACCACGTGCAACACAGGGTGTCCTTGTGAGTATTTATACGTGTGTGTTAATGTTTACCTGCATCCGCCACCTAATATCCTATACTTGAGGGTAGTAATATTGTCGGCTTCAAAAACCGCGAGTGACAAGTCAGGTCGAACTACGTGTTCCCTTCGATTTCGTTGCAAACCATACCAAAAGAAGAAACAACATCGTGTCCTCGTGCAGTGCGAGCGGCATGCGTATATTGAGAAAGAAAATTCAACATATGAAGGATATTGGAAGGACGGAGATCGCGCGTGAACCCCACAGCCATACGCGGAAATAGTCGAACGAGGCATTCCTTTAACCCTTTCCTTTTTTATCCAACGAGTATAGATTTTATTCACTTGCTCCACCCCGCGGTACTTCCGGTATGAATTTGAGTCAGTCAAAGTTTAAATGATAATCATAATACCACACAACCTGATTACAACACACACAGAAAAAAAAACACAAAATGCTCAGTTATACCAAAAACACGGCATGCTAGTCTTCACACTCTCAACATCCATCCGTTAACATGCATTCTCTTACAAATAGCAGTAATAAATTACGTTTTATTGCTATTTTATTTTATTATTACGTACTTTTATTAATACCTAATATTCCGTATAATTTGCCTCATCATCGTATTTATTATAATAGTTATCATTACCGATTGGTCAAAAGCCCGCGGTGGTGTAATCACCACCGTATATGATTATTACCTCAAAAATAAGAGAAAAGAATAATCCAACAAAACAATGATACTTTTTATTGTACCATCATAGTAGACACAGACAGAAGTAAAGAACGATTGATCAACATAATGTATACAACAGGCGGCGTTATCGCTAAAAAGCGATTTCTTACAGACAACCTTTAGGTAGTAAGTTATAAGTATGTATGTTTTCTGAGTATCTCTCCTCAACTTTTAACTTTGCCCCAATGTAGTAGATGTTGTGCCAACCGAAGCGTTTGAGGTCACCAAATTTTATCTAAATACGTTCCACCATAAATTGATAAATATGATAATATTTAAAAACAATTAAAATAAAATCATTTAAAATCAAAAGATACACTAACCTACTCGTTGGAACTGTCCACATGCCTGTAGTTTTCGTAACATAGATATTTACCTGAAAAATAAAAGAACGCAAATTATAAATCTATATCTCCATATCTATACTACTATATAAATCTGTTGAGCTTCTCTGTATGTCTCGAGATAACTCAAGAACGGCTTGACGGATCTTCATGAAAATTGATATGTACTAAAACACGTGATTGTGCAGATGATAGGCTATATAAAATATAATTATACCTAATGATATCTAATCAAGGCGAAAATGTGAAAATAATCATGTGTATATTATATAGTTAATAGGCCACCCCGAAAGATGTCGGACTGGGCCGCTAGTTTAATATAATATTATTCCTCTTTGGTTACTCGACAATAATATATCAAACTGGAAAATAATAAGTTATTCCAAACAAACTAAATTATGCTAAGTAAGTCATCTTTCACTAACTTTTAAATTAATTGAACAGACACATTGTTTATGTATTATGTCAATAACGGATGTATCCTTACTAGTGATATTTATTTGTACTAGAACCGCAGTAGATACAGTGATGTTATTACATTAACAATGGAAACTTGACTTTAATATCATTATACAATTAGAAATACAATCTCAAAGCGTCAACACATAATAGTGTATGCTTCAAATCGATAGAAAGATACAATAGGACAATTGAGAATTCATTTTGACACCTACAGAATACAAGTAAGCGTTAAATCCTTCCTTCAACGATATATAAATAAAGGGTACATAGATAAATTAAGTATTTACAATAAATATGTAGCGTTAAATGGAGTCGATAAGTTTGGCAAAGTGGGTGTTGACGCAGGTAATGTGTGTCGCGAGAAAGTACAAGAAGCGAGAGGAAAGTGCGTGGAAACAAAAACACGGCGGGCGCAAGTACCGTCGGAATTTAGCGCGATGGTGCCGACACTCCCGACCGCGAACCGATCATAGAGATAACTGTGAAATTGATCAACAATGGAAAATAAAACAAAACTGCAGTGATTGATGGTGGGCGGGTGGAGGAATGAAAACTAAATATGGACACAAATTATAGATTCAAATGAGAATGAGCTAAGTTAAGACTAACCAACTACGAATAACATACATAATAAGTGACTTGATGTGTTCGATTTTATCTTTTGTTCTAACAATAGTAATAATTATATATCTTTAAAAAAATATATGCCGTAAATAACTTTACAGTCTTGAATGTTTACAGATAAAATTGTTAAAGAATATTAAAATTATCGATGCACTATTAATTCAAGTTTACGTTAATAATTAAGTTAGGTGTTATCTGTTATATAATGGATAAATATAGGATTTATGTTGTTAGTAGCTTAAGTATAACTATAAAAATAAAAATCGACACTTGAAAATTATCGATTCGACTTTTTTGTTCGTATTGCCGGGACAAGGTTGACATGAAATAAAATTAAAAAGCAATTCACAAACCTAAATATCTCACTTCTAAATTCTAATTTTCGTCATTAGTATATTGCATTCGTGCTAAGCCGTTTGCCGTGGCAGGTCGCTAGTTCAAAATAACTGAATTTCATCAAACTTCATCTACTTCGAAGTGTCAATAATAAACTAAACAAACTCGTTTCTAATCATGGTATATCTGAATCCCGCCTTTTAAACCAAGTCGACGGAAAAAATAAAAGGTTATCATTATTGTCATTAAAGTTAAACATGATTTCATAGTATGAAGACCCCAAGTACTGCATTCGAATTAAAATTTTGGTAACATATATATACAAGTTAAATTTTATCAAATCATTTCCCCAGACGTAATGAAAATAAGCAAGCAATTTCTTGTATAATTTTTTGAAACAAACACATAGTCTGCATGCCCAGAGATGCGTGATTGTAAGCTTTTAATAGTCGATATTTTTAATAATAGACTAACCGGAACGACACATGTAGACAATCAGTGGGAAAGTGTACCAATTGGCAAACGCCATAGGAAGCGAGCGAGCGACCAGTGACGAAACGTGGCGTAACGTAGGTTAGGTACGCGTGTTACAGACAATCGGTTGGTGCTCATAAAATATTAAAGTATTTGCAGATAGAACAGTTAAGTTAGGAATTGGGTTAGGCAGAATAGCCCGCAGCTGAAATAGTCATGTATTTTAGAAGGACTAGAGAGCCAAACATTACAGTTTGCGGTTTATTTCATATATACAAACAAACACACCGAAACGTGGAACATTGTTAAAAAAATTTAAACTGTTAAGATAGAAATTAATTCGGCCAATTACATAACAATACGAGTTTAGATTACAGTGACGTGAAGGAAGTCTTAGTCATCATAACGCACCTTTAGAATGAAAGTGACTTAATTCAAAATTCCTGAAATTCCAGATTTTACTATAAATTTACTTTAAAAAGCCTACTCTAAAACCCCATGGTGAAAAAGAGCCCTGAGTTATGAGTGAGAAAGGGGAAAGGGAAAACCTCATACATCAGTCAAGTCAAGACCAAACATTTTTGAAAACTTTCTTCGTCGTTTCCCATAAATTGCAATTTTTGAGTTAAGTCCCTTTCATTCTAAGGGTGCGATAAGGACACACTCAGTAACTGAAGTTATTGCAGTTATCGTCAATATAATATTTGTGAATAATTCTATGACGATCTTTTGATAAATCTAACAATTGCTCATTGAACTCAGGTTTCAAATAACGTGTCTGAGCTTCCTTAAAAATAAGAGTTCAATTAAATTCAAGTTGTCCATTAAATTTTATTCATCAGAAATTGTTTCTCGTACAATGTAAGTGTTGACATCGTATATAACTTGAATGTAAACACAGGAAACATTGTAAACTAGAAACCTGTAAGCCTATGTCTTCGTCAACCGGATGGCGAAGGTCAGCACCAGCCTCGCGGTAAACCAGATTCCTGACGTATCTAACCGGGGATCGTAGCAGCCGATCTAGAATTTCTTTCGTTTTGCGAAACACTATTCATCAATATAACAAATCACGAATGACAAATGACGCATTTGGTTCTGGATTAGATTTAAGATATCAATTTGACCTGAAAACGGTCGGACTTAATCTCGATCAGAACGCCAATATCCTGGCAAACCACTCTGATATCGCATTATGATGAATATCTAACGCTGCACCGCACCGCAATAATCAATTAGCTTCGCTGATGGAATTTTCCACTCCCTTGTTTCCACTTTCTACGCCATAAAATGCAGAATGATCTATTGAGAGGTGCATTTAATAGCCGATACAGCTCCAACGTTTTCCCCACATAAATAAGACGATTAAGCAATTTGACTTAACGAAAGTGCTGGTTCGTTTGCATGTGGGCGCGGCGTGGGACACTGGAGTTGAACGATTGGACGTGGGTGCGTCGTTGCAAGGACATTATTGAAGCCCACACAATAGCTTTGATTTCCATGTTGTCGATGAATTTGGACATTATGTGATCATGTGTCATATACGATTAAAAGGGCCTAACGGTTAATTAATGATGAGGTTTAACGCGTAAATATCTTCATTATATAAATGACTATATTAATGTGAAATAAACGACCACACCTCCTAGATAGAAGCCTCGCAGTAATTAAATTACTACTATGGAATTACTAATAAGGAAGGAAGGACGAGTAATACAAAGTATATGAGCCTTGGTATAAATTAATTCTGTACATATCATATTACAAAAGCCTAGTTCTGGAAGATGTATTTAGAAGAACGTCTGTCACCAATTTTTTTTTATAATGTACGCATTGTTAAAACTATGAATTCGTGAAATTTGTGAACATTTCTACCATTTAGTACTACTGACGTTATTGGTACTATTATCCTGTTTGAAGCAGTGGCCATTTTATTCGCAATTTTATGAATTCTCCGGTTAAATTTCTATCAGAAAAATATTTCAAAAAACGCTTCAATATTTAACTATATTCATTCGTAGAATACACTCAGGTATAGTAATAATCCACGACTTTTTAAAATGTGTACAGAAGCTTCTTATTTTAGACTTATATCTACTGTGAAGTTTTCGTGAAATGGTGGTACTATCGTTGGCGTCAACATATTAATATCAAGTCAGCGTATTCGGTCGTCTCGTGATATCACCGGTCATAGACCCTCGACGTACATGAGTGGATCGGAAAACCGATTCTGTTTCAAACTTTACATAATACACCCAAATAATTGCACCCACGTTTTTTTCTTTCATAGAACCCACAAAATAGATGCGACTAATGATTTCGCTACTCGTATGTAATAAAGATTTAATTAAGCAATCCGATTCAAAATAATCTAAATAATAACATAAGGTTTCATGAAATTCTCTACTTATTATGAACTTTCCATATTCACTTTCTAATATTTATAGAAGCCATTTCAATACGCTTTCTTTCTTGATTTTCGAAAAATACTTATAGAATTTACTAAAACTAGTTAGAAATATGTTATGTTACGATACGTTTCGCGTCACAGTTACACAGTTGGTGAAGAAAATGATGATGATAATAAAAAATATTTTTTTCACCATTAACAAAAAATATTAATTGCAACGCGCATATATAAAACACGCACCCTTTTTTATTGTAAATCTCTTTACACAATCCTGTGCCGCCACGTTTCAAATAACGTTTGTACTATATACAAAGTGGGTCATCCACGCCGTTTGTACATACGTGGTCCCGTAGGCCTGTTCACGTCTAAGCAGAAACGTAGTCTTACGTGTTTTTAGGGTACGACACACACACAAAATCAGTGTTTGTTTTACAACTTATAGAAAATTACCCTCTGATTCAGCTTATCAAGTTCAACTTACAGAAAACTTATACAACTCGCACTTTATTGTGTTCTTTTTCATTCAAATTGTGTAGTGTAGAATATTAATCAGTAAAAAATTAGAAGTCCGAAACTATACATACCAAAGTAAAATATATGATAGTGTATTAATAAATATATTACTTTGGTATGTATAGTTTCAGACTTTTAATTTCTTCGATCTGTTTGTATAAATAAGGCACTTTTTCCGAAGCGAAACGAGGGCATTTGCTATAAATAAATATAAACGAAGTTTTTATAATGCGTTAATATAATATTAAAAAAAGCCCTTACGTGATCACTGAGGTGTGCTTGTTTGTGTCCGTCTGTTACTCACGTTTTTCTTTGAATGTACTGAACGTTGAATCGGAAAACTTAGGGATTTTGAAAAGGAAAAGTTGAAATTTGGTATTCGTGACGTGAATGTGCCCGTGTTAAATAAACGAATTTTCATATTCGATGTTAATTTTGGAGGGAAAATCAATAACATTGTAGAGCGTGACATGTGACGTATCGAATGTTCATGTCAATGTTCGAACAGTTCATGAGAAAGCAGACTAGGATTTTTTTTTTATCATTTTATTTTAAAAATATTGAAGAAAATGTACGATCAAAATAAATATAAATCAATAGTCACAATATCGTTAAATTTACAGTCTAAAATTTTGAAATAAAAAACATTACACAGAAATTATGCCCTCATCTTTAGTTAACAGGAAAACCTATACGCAAATCATTTCCAAAATTTTATATGAAATATACTACGCGGGACGTATCCGGAGTTGATTAGTTTTTATAATGATAGATACTCGGATAGGTAAAAAGGTAGAAAACAAGACGCCACGATAAGATTAAATGTAATCCCCTGCAATAGAAAAAAATCCTCGAGTAGACCACACCTGTAAGTGTCGATCGAAAGTTTTTAATAAGAACTTTTTATGTAAAAAAACTTGCGACAAATTAACGCAAAAAACTAAGTCATTGAAACTTAATTTACGAGGACATTTTAGTTTTACATTTTTTAGAACATGAGGTATCTAAATAGTGAATTTTGACAATACACAGAACTATTAGAACAGCGATTTACCGTCGACAGCTATAGATAGCAAGATGGTTTACTTGTAGTATAGACAAGCTTGTATTTTGAACTTTATTGTGTCCTAAAGTTTAGTTTATTAGTTTTAAAATAACACGGGTTCAGGTAAATGCTCTGAATTGCTCTGTCGAGGTACAATTTGATTTGTTCCCTTTCATATGCTCTTTCACGTCCACTTATATTATGAGCCCCATCGTGTCTATCTAAAGTTCCAAACATTAGCCAGCTTGTAAGTACATAACACATATCACCATTCACGGATGTTTGTCATCGACAGTCGCCTCGCGTCGTATACGAGGGCGTAGAAAGTGGACGCGGCGAAAAATGACCATCCAACACAGGTCGGTGTATGTGGATTTGCATTAGATAGTGCCAATGCCAACACTTTTTCGGACGCTTTCAAACGGTCGATCGACTGTGGATGTTTGATTAGAAATTGTGACTCATATCTTAGGAGTTATCCGTGTGTTATGCGGTACATTTTTTACAACAAAATAAACATGTTTTCATTTTTGTATTATTTTAAATAAGTAACAACGCAATCGGCAGTTATAATGGTGACCGTCAGTGGTTAATATTACGAGTGCTGCCGTGCTTCGAAGAGCACGTTCCGTATTCCGGTTGTTGTCCTTAAATGGTAGTCGTTGATCTTTGTCGGAGGCCTTTGACCTGCAAGAACGGATACTCGAGCTGGTCCCTTCCACCTTTTGTCCGATCTACACTCGGACAGTATGGTTGATTACAACTAAGATCGGCTCATTTGTGAATATACACCGAATGTGCGCTGAAACGATGATGTCCCAGTTTTAATATTTGTAAACTAATGACATTCCAACAGAACTAACATTCTTATCATATGTCACTTCACCACGTAGCTTAAACTCTGCTATGATATTAAATAGCGTCGTATTAATATATGATCCTGTTTCTGCTTTCCCTCGTTTACATCATACCTTGTTATTGCCATAGATTTTTCGAATGTTATATGTAATAATCGTGAGAGAAAGAAACCGCTACAAGTATATCGCAATACAGTGGTCATAACTTTTATAACTATAATAAAATTTTAAAATATATTTTAAAATTTGTAACAGACTAAAATAGTATACTAACAATCGGAAGAATCTAAATGGTACAACTGCAGACTGTGGCACAAATGATTCAGACTTGGTAAAAATTTGTTCTACAACTACGAATACATTGATGACACTCTACACATGTGAAGTGAACTCGTGCAAAAAGCCTAACGGTATGAACGTACAATGTCTTTCCTCAAAATTAACTTAAACCAAATATCCTCCTAAAGATTAACAAAAACAATGTTTAGTTCAATACACATCTAAGTTATTGTGAAGATATGTAGTTTATTTTGAAAATAAAATCGTTCACTGTCCGCTCACACGTACCTACTCGATATTGATTTCGTAAAGAACAGTACCCGGTTTGAAATATATAATCCAGCAATAAATGAATTGAATTGAATATATGTGCGTGTTTCAATTAGACTCTGCCCCTACCCGAAATTATTCCAAACTTTTTTATCGGATTCGGTTACGGTTTCGGATACACATATTTATTTGGAAACCCGATTAAAAATCAACGCTGTTTGTTTTACGCAGGTCTAACCGAATAGACAATACATAGTATTGCAGCCCAAGTAAAAAAAACTACTGTTATGACATCCGACAATCTTTAACGATATCGTATGGAATGATCTACAAACACGTGAAAGTAGTATCTTCTAACATTCCATGTTGACATTGGCGTTGCTGAGGGCGTTCCCATGGCTGTCGCAGTTACACCGCCGTTTACAACTGTATTGTAACGTGACCTTTCGGTTGCCTCAGTTTGAACTTTGCTTCGAGCCTGAGGCGATATGTGTTATCACGGTGTGGGAGTCGAATCGGCGTTCCAATACCTTCGATTACATTATATGACATAATTTATATATGCAACTACGATTGCAATTATTAAACAAAAAAAATCGTCCATATAATCACATATCCGCATAGAGATTTACCTGCGGTATATTGTTCACCCTGGTAGAGAATACAGATACAGAATATTGAATTTTTCTTAGGAAAATCGCATAGATAAAATATGCGCTCATTCCTTTTTGCATTCTTTACAAAAGGCTCTTTAAGCTGATAGTCTACGATTCCACGAGGATGTTTCATCTGGCATCTCCTTAGCGTGTCGACGGCAGACACTGAAGCGTCACAGATTAAAATGCAGCAACATTGACAGCACTGCTTGCAGCTGCCGTAAGGTCCTCCTGCGTGCAGGTGTTAGGACACGCACGTCACGATACCAACTGATATCTGGTATTTATACGACCGTACCGAACAAGCGTGATATCTATCTAATGTTGACCCATAGACGACTGTAATGAAACCCTAATAGCACTATTTTTTAAACAAACTGATCCCTTAGGGTCAAGAGTGGGCTAATAACAAATGAGATGAAACACATTGTCTCATTTGTAATTAGCACTGCCACCAACACTTCAAGCGGAGACAATCTGTTTAGCTTGAAGCAGCAGTGGTAGCCTAGTGGTTTGAACGAACGGGACGCACGTGAAACGCGACTTCGAATCCTACACGCACCTCTCATTTTTCAAATTAGGTAAGTATTAGTTATCACTTGCTTCGGTGAAGGAAAACATCGTGGGGAAACCTGCACACCTGACAGTTCTCCGTAATCTTCTCAAAGGTGTGTGAAATCTGCCAATCCGCACTTGGTCCGCGTGGCGGACTGTGGCCTGAACCTTTCTCATTGCGAGAGGAGAACCGAGCCCAGCAGTGGGACGATATGGGTTTTAACGATGAACATATTATTTAGTTATTTCATTTCAAACAAACAGTAAGAAAATCCCACAAGAATCAAAATTTTAATACATTTCATGTTATTCTATTTAAAATAAAACTAGAAACGAAAGGAGGAGACATTGATTCGTGATTAGGTAAGAGTTAAAATTAACTAAACAGTAGTTGACCGAGTAAGCTAGAATAGAGGAATGTACTGGGCGTGGGGATTCCGTTGTTTTATTTAGCATCCTGGGCCCTTACTAAGGCTACAAGAATAAATGTATACCTCAGTGATAATTACATATAATGAGGGATGCCTCGTTTCCGACATATTTATGTAAATGGTCATAAAACTAGGATACAAGGGTAATAGATTGAATTATATTACACTCTTGGTGGTCACAAAATTTCACCTCACACGAGACCACTACACTGCGAGGTCGGTGCTGACATTGGGTTAATGCTATGATGTCACAAACCGGTTACCAGAGGCAGGTCATAGGAGTCAAGTTTGGAATTTCGTTGTTTTATTGAACCACCGCTTTGATTTTGTGTATTCTTGAAGCTAGAGAGGACAACTCTTACGGTTTTTGTACCACTATATAACTCAGATGGTAGCCACTACCAAAATAATAGTTCGTTTCGCGGCCGGGTAGACGTTTAGGCTAGAGATAAACGTTAGAACTGTGGTCTTGGTTGTTTGTGATGTGTCAATTATGTTTGTCCACGCAATCCGCAACACAGGGGATCCTAGTGTGGGGAGCGTGAGTGTGTGAGCGTTCATTCATAACTGTGCTAAAATGGGATGGGAGAGATAATTCATGACTATATTTTATGAATCTTTAAGCAGTCTTATCAAGCAACCCTTTTTAATTGGTTACATGTAAATTGTATTAAATAATGAACTTCATATTCACTTGGTAATTACTTAATAGACAACAAAAATTGCAATTGAACGTCAACATTTTAAATAAACTATCACTCGTACCACCCTAGGGTACATTTGGTCCAGTAGCACATAACAATAATCAAACAGGCCTCCGAGTTAGCCGAGTAATTAAGTGTTTCTTTATTCGGTAAATAAATCTTTTCCGTTGCATCTGTAGGTACCCGTCACGCTTTCTAAACTAATGATACGTGTTACGTATTCAATGGTGGTCATAGAACTTTCAATTCAGAGATACTATCGTGAATCGAGAGGTATCAACTAGATATCGGTAGATAGGTATCTTATTGTGAGGTAACTATTTTCGAATCTGTAATATTGCTGTTTTAGGGCATATTTCGCGATATTAATTGGAAGGCATATTTAAAAATATTGTATTTAACATATTAATTGAATGCACATTTATCTTTACAGTATATAATAATAGAATGACCATGTTCCCGTCAACATAATTTAATTTTTCGATCGACTTTATTGTTATTGATCAAAAGAATAGGCAAAATCAATCAAAAGAATACATACGTGAGTTTATTTTATCTCGTCGCCACTGTAATACTCCTCCTGGTTTACGGCTTATTTTGGGATATTAATTGGAAGACATATTTCCAATTTATAAAAGCTGCAGTTTTAAATCTGACGTATCTAGGGCAAAGGTTGTCAGGGTCGCTACAATCGTTGCGATTCTACAAATGAGCAACAGTTTTGTTTGTAATAGTTTAGTTCGATTAGGATGTCAGTTTACATATTCCGCATCTACTGATATGGGATGATCCCCGGGCCTCAGTTCATGTTACGTCGGTCGAGAGTACGTATATACACTGCACGCATATTATTTATCTGTCACGAATCGATCCACCGAGCTATAGCTCTAACAATGAAAAAACGTACTGAACGTATCCTGAAGCCTGTTCAATCGTAAGGAAACATGGATCTAAGAAAGAGATATGCTGCAGAAACTGGTCACTGTGACCTATTGACATGGGTTAGACACAGCGATTTAAGTTCTAATAAGTAACATATGCGCGAGTTTTGATCAATTGGTTCTTATGTATTTGTATGCAACAATAACGACGACATATAACGAATGATTGTTCTATAACAAAAATAGGTAGATACAGAGGAAATTAAACGATACATGGACCCGCCGACTACAAATATACACAAACAACTAACAGATGCAAAAATGAACTGTGACTAATGATTTTACCTCACAAAAAACCTACAGCCCAGACACCAAGTGAACTGATAATAATCATATCTAATTACAAATATAAAAGTATGAGTAATCAATAAATAATTGTAATAGTGTTGGCATTGCATCAATTATGTCTTCATTGTTTAGATTATCTTTGGTCACATAGTGTCATAATATTGATTTTTATAAGGATGACACCGAATACAGGCCTAATTTCACATGCGAACTACGAAAGGAGATCCTTGCAAAAGGACATTGAGAATACTTTAGAGGAGAATAAAACGAAATAGATTTCTTTTAATAACCTACATAAAGGGCTTCTGTGAAACAACTCTATAGCTAAAAACAAAATTATTTATTAAGAGTAGACCCAGACCAAAAAAAGACAGAAAAGTGGAGCAATTCAAATAGGTATAATATGGTTTTGCTAAACCATGGTTATTTTACCGGTATTAATGTTGTCTTAGAATATTAAATAAAAATATTTATAATTTGTTTTGCATATTTACAGTTTTAAAATACTGCATTATACATTAAGTAAATAAAGCATATTTGTAATTGTAAAACTAATGAGATAGGATGTTTTTGCCATTATGTCTAATGTCACTCAGTTTCCAAACAGAAGGTAATAATTACTAAATCGTAAAGTTTCAAACCTGTAACATATTTCATAAAGTTCAAAGATTTAAAACTATATTACAGCTAAGTATTTGTCACACTATCCTGATATTTCTGTTGGTTTTTTGGCAGTGGCGGCTGCTGTCTGAGGCACATGGTGTGGGCTGCCTGCCAGGTTAGGTCAACAGCCTAATACACACCTATAATGATAATATGAATATATGTCATGTCTGAGGCAGTCAGAAAATATGTTTAAGGCAAACTTCTCTATAAATTTCCGATAACATTTAAATAATTGAGCTAAATTTATAAATGATTCATATCATATGAGAAAATTATGTCAAGCATATATGTATCGTAAATTGATATTTACATATGATTGAGAATGAAAATATTAGTTGCTGTTATACACTGCAAACCATAAGTAACATGTCTTTTGAAATTACCAACTGAATTTTATTGAATATATAAAAATAAATGTATCATCTGTGCTCATAAAAAATTTAACTAAACGTTAACATAACTAATTGAACGAAATAATAAAATTTGAATATGCAACATAAGAATGTAATAGAATTTAATCACAATACTGTTATTTATTAAGCATACCAACCTAATGAGTTTTGCTGATTCTGTTAATTGGTATTCAGAAACAGATTGTCACAAACAAGAAGTATTAAATGATAAAAAATGTATGGTAGCACTTTATAAAAATAGAGGAGTTGAAATAACTACCCAGAGCAAACCGGCACAGCTGTGTCTATCCTTGTGGACTGTTGCTACCGTTCGGGTTATTTTTAAAATCGGGAACACTTTCCAAGAAATGTCTCACATACAAACCCAGCAATGACATAACTGAACTGCAAAATATTCCATATCAAGCACAATTCATGTGACACGAAATCTTTCAGTCATTAACTCTAAAAATCGATACCAAATATATCACATGTATTGAAACCTAAAAATAGGCTTAAGCCATACCCTGGAAATGATAAGACTCAGACAAACGATAAAGCCACCGCGCGCAAGTCAGCTGAGTTTTGGGTAAACAGAGGAGCGATATCATGAAACATCAATGTCACAGATTACGAGCAACAGGTGAAGTTATGCTTGTTGCAGATTCACTGTCGTAACTCCACCGACCTGCGAGGTTGCGAGGTGGGCCCGACCGGTCAAAATGTAGTTAAGAGTGAGGACACTCTTTAACTACATTTTGAACACCATCACCAAAACAGACAGCTCATGTAACATAAAACGATAAATACCTTCTCCTTCGCCCGTCCTGCATGTTTTTGCATTCGTTTCGCGATTAACGCACCTTTACTCTCAGCCATTTCTATCACTGTTTCATTACCAACTTTAATTTCGATACACTAACAACGCTGCAACCGAAGGAGTTGCAGCTTGATATCGCACGTCAAAACTCAATTACTGAGCGACTGAACTGAAGTTGCGTGACGTGACGTTACACTAGTAGCACACCCGCGACTCAATGTAAAATGAATGAAAAAAAATGTCTCTAAACTAAATACGTCATCACCTTCCAATAGATGGCAATAGTAGTAGATAACTGTAGCTTTATTTTAACATTGACAGATGTCGCATATACCGTTTGGTTTTAATTAATTGCCATAAACTTTTAAATAATCTTACTCATTATTGTCCAACGATGACAAAAGTTATATAAAGTAATTTGATGCAGGGAATCTATTTTTGCATCTGTGACCTCAAACTTATCCTGCAGTATTTCCAATTTGTATCTCTCAATTACTATCTAAAAGGCTTTCAAAAAACAATACTTGATATGAAATAAAAATACGGTTGGTCATAAATTTTAGTCCAATAAAATTTGCAATCTAATTATTTCAAATTATTTTGTATATTATAATTATAAATATAATTGACAGAGAGTATAATATATTTGCAACTACTACATTTCATAGTTCAAGTCACATACAAGTATAGTTCAACTTCAAAAACCATGATTCAATTTGATGAGAGACTTGACTTCAGTATATACTAATGTACTCTGTGATTTGAGCGCAGTTGAGTCAAGCACAATGACAGATAAAGTGACAGCAGTATAGTTCAGACCAGTGATACCAACATTACCAACATATATGGCGTCTTACCCATAAACATAATATACTTACATTCGTATAATAGCTCTATGGTGTTACCAAATCTACCACCTAAAATAACACCAACAACTATTTAAGTTTGTATAGAAATTATAATAACGCCAACATTTTTTTTCAGTTACATTACTTTTTAATGAATGTATTGAATCAGTTATGCAGTTCAAGTAAATTAATTATTATCAAAATCATAAATTGTACTGCAATAACAGTAAATTTATGTATGTATGAGTTATAATATAATTATAATGTAGAAAAAAATTCAAATTAAAAAATTCGAGTAATAAAATGATAATATAAAACTATTAAAATAATTATCATGATTATTTTTTTTATTTCGATTCCTATTTTACATAATTACCATCAGTAACGCTACTCCATTTTTGATTCCCTTCTTAAACGAGATTAAATATTTACTCAAATAAACAAATCAATTAGAAATAGCACATAGCCCATAGTTATTCTAAAATCTCTAGAGAACTAGGATTGGTTAAAAACTACCAATTTTTAAAATTATATCTACATCCAAGGCAAACTTCGCGCTGGTAACACTAATTCAGGCTTCAGATTAATACTGGTTTATGGAAGTATTTGAATTCAATGCCATTATAGGAAAGAAAAAAAAAGTATTTGAATTTTGAATGTCTTCATTTGAATTTGAATCACAGATTGGAATGTTTATTTGTAATTGTACTATTCCGTATTTCATTTGTAAAAATATGTTATATTTTTTTTACATTTATTTTGTAATGCTAGTGTTCTTGAAAACGATATACTAACGTAATGGTGATTACATATTTATTTAGTAACTGTAATACACGTTTACAAATCTATAATAATAATATTATAAAAAGAGAATGCCTATGCGGAAGGTAACCAAACCTACGGCATGTATTTCAAAAATTCTTTTACCACCTGAAAGGTACTTTATTCCGGATGGACATTGGCTATATATCAAGTGTATTTATAAAATAATGTATTGGTGAACCAAAGCGAGGTCAGTATGAGACGCTACCTTATAATAAAGGCCGTTCGTCTCAACACTGAGCAGTTTATAAATTTGATTTATCGTGATTGAAGTTGTAATCACACAAGGTGATTAAAATATTTCAAAACCATTTCACAGTTGATTCTACGTCTTTGGTAGCACAAGTTCTGTCTAGATCGAGTTTGCTGTCCATCGGGATATGCGGCGCTATGGTCGCGTCTTGGCCGTCAGGGTGCATTATGACCAGTGCTTAGTTTGGACTCATGTGAATAGAGTCACTTATGTTTCAACTTTTATTTTACAGAACTTGTTTAACTATAATCTTAATAATTTAGCTATAATCTTTTCTCCTACTTTTCTTTACACTGTTGCATATGACAGTGTCTTCAGAGAAAGTTAAGGCTGCCTAATGACCCTCCTTAATTTTACACCTGTGCAAATTACAATTGAAGAAAATGAGAAGTGTGCTTAGCCAAAAAAAATTAATGTGTTTGATATTGCAGTGATTCAGGCTGTGCATTGTTTATCAGTCAATGACTCAGTGAGTTAAGAAATGATTTCTTATCTTATGAGCAATATCTTAATTTTTTAATACAAATTTCATACCCAAATACCATTCTTATTTTTGACATTTTTGATGGATCAAACGATTAGTCAAATTGGTCAAGCTATTCTCAAATGAAAGTCTTCCATATATGTGATAATTGATTTTTGTTTATATACTAGTGATCTAAATTACAATATGATTATTAAAATAACATTCTGTTTTAAAATTATTTTATTGATAACACTAAACCAAGCCACTTGGTTTAATAAAATACTGGATTTGATGAGCTATTGAAGCTACCGAATAAAATAAAAAAGAAAGTTGCAAACAGTAAAAAAATATATTGAACAATTTTGTCTTTGCCTATTTATATATTGATGAAAAATCAAAGAAAACAAATTAAATTTTACATTTACAAGTAATACAGCAGCACAGTAAATAATGTGTGGGAGGAGTAGCTACAAGTAACTTTTATTCATTATTATATATACTTCCATACCAATGAAAATTTAAATATTTTGTTACAATAGGAGGCAAAAAACGAATTACAGCGTAATGCTATAGCAGAGGCACGCCGAAAGGAACTGGAATCATTCCAGCGTGCACTTGATATACAATGGCTCAACAGTCGGATGGAAGATGGTAGGACAGGACGGTGCCTTGCACTCATTGAAAGGGAGGCAGAACTGGAGAAAGACTTTCAAGAGGTACTTCACCCTTCTGCCAACTCGTCACTTGCTAAATAATAAAAAACAATATTGTGTCTGATTCATGTTGTTGTACACATATTAGTGTGAGTACCATTGACACATGCCACTATTTAATTCATGTGATTGCTATTTAATTATGACATATTTCTGAATAATCTTTAAAACCTGGTCAGATCATTATCGTGACAATAATTGTGTTAAGATTATTTATAAAATAACGTCATATTGCTTGGAGATCTATAGATTTAAGACTAGCATTACAATTGTTACCAGGTTTGCCATGGAAACTTCTTGGATTTTTTACTTTAATTTGAAAAATGTTGCAGCACACAGTATATGAGCCATTCCTTTCAGTTTCCAGCACAAGTGTACTAGGTGAAAAGTGACAGAAATTCCAGTTGTTATCATAAGATAATTTCTGGCATTATAAATCTTTTAACACTTTAGTTGGATGCTAGTTGGAGTGTGCTCAATAACAAAGAGCGATTTTGGATAATAATCGGATACGTGACCATAAATACCGACCAACACTAAATGGATTGTTTGCAGGATTAATGAACATCTCCACAACGTTCCAGAGAACCGACCATGCAGCGATAGTGAACGCACGCGCAGAGAAAGAGACCATGCTCGGCATGGAGATAGCGAAGGTCCGCGCGGAAGAGGTAAACAAGCTGATGCGACGGCACTACCTGCGCGAGAGGGACCCTAGTCTGCGAGCGTTGCAGAGAAAACTGCAGGCTGGGTACGTGTGCAGGGACCTACAGCAGCAGATACTGCACAACGAGTATAAGAGACTGCAGGATAAGGTAATGTTGAAGCTCATTTCAGTTTTTTAGTGTTATGATATTCTTTGATCGATGTCGAGATGGGTGAGTGGATAAGAAATGAAAACACCAGGCTTTGCGGCTTTGCACACCATGCTTTTTTTTATCTATGTGTTTTTGTGTAAAAGGGTCATAGAGCAAATTATCGGCTAAAAGGATAATCTTAAAAAGCCGATCTTAATAAGATAAGCCGATTAGTTTAAATAAATATGCCGAATAAAATTGTGGCATATTCACACACTAAAAAAATAAATACATACATACACAGATTCATACATATACACTTACTAAACATACATACACACACGTCCATATTGTACATACCGTTATTAAAAAATAACACTTGCTTCATACCTAAACTGGTATGTTAATTAAATATCGAATATTGTAATGCCGTGCGGATCGCTGCTGTGGACATGGCAACGTAGCCCGCCGGCGGTGCCGTTATCCGTGTCGCACCGCCGCCGGCCGGTACTCGCAGCGGCCCGGCTGCGCGTGCGATTCGGTTTGATTCAGTTACGACCTCAACTCCGTAGCGAATCCGTGCCGCTTTTGCACTATTCGCGCTCCGCTTGTTGTTTGTTTTGCCTATATTCTTTTATGCTATAGTATTTCTTCTGTCAAGTGTGCTGTCTGTTTTACATTCTGCTTGTGTTGTGCCGTCACTGTACTCTTCTCCTTCTGAACCTGTGTAGTGTATTTCGTGTGTTAGTAAACAGAACGATTTTCGTCCGATTCCGTATACTTGTTTTGTTCAAATTATTTATGCTTTGTTTTGTCACTGTCCTAATTCCAGTATGATTTCGTAGTTCTCTCGCTATTATAAAACTATGTGATCGATGAATTAAGTAAGCGCAAAAAACGAATGATGGTAGTTTATGGTAACTCAGTGGACCGTACAAAGGATATACTACCAATTGTTATTGAAATAATATCCGCCCACTAGGTAGAGGCGAGCCAAGCCAACAGAGTCTTGTTGAACGCGTTGTACAACGATGCGGAAACTGCCGAACGCGAGGCTAGAGCTAAGTTGGAGAAGAACATGCAGTACACGAGGGAATTGCAGCAGCAGCTGGTAAACAGGCAGCGACAAAGGCAATGTCAGTACGAAGACACGCTCATCGAGAGGAAGATGCAGGAGGGCATCGTAAGGACGCTGGCTGACGAAGATCAGAGGTACCATCTTTATTTTCAATTATTTCAAAAGAATCAGTTCGGATTTTTAATTATTTCTTAAACATCTTTTGAGATGCCTAAAAGTAGCAATGATAAAGAAAATCTCTACATGGATATATTTTTCATAACAATCATAATTAGAATTATCGACTCAGAATTTATTTTCGCATTTTAGTGCGTTTTTGTAGTTTTCCTCTTTGAAGTCACTTTATTTTGTTAAGAAAGCTTTTTTATTATTCCATTTTTTGTGTAAATGTGCGTACACAATATGCACGATATTATAAAATGTTATTATGTAAAGGGTAGAATAGATAGTGCACCTGATTTTTAGCGCCAAGCATGCCCAAGACGCATCTAAGTAGGTTCTCTCGATAAATCTTAATGTAATCCCTTGTCCTTAACGACTGGGCATTAAGGAGTATTTGTATTGTTAATATTAAATATTGTCTGTATTACCCATCTCTAACTAAGACCCTGGAAGAACGAATTTACGAATGTAAAAACATATCATTAACGTTTGCTAATCAAAAATCAAAAGGAACTAAGAAAATGTACAATTTACAGTTATCGTCCACACATCATTGTTCAGAACATTTATTCCATAAATTCCAGGACTGTTAATGTGTTACATGCAGCATACAGCTAATAATGTTTTCAGGGAGATTGAACATAAAAGGGAGCAAACTGAAAAGATGCGGAAGGAGATGATCACATTCCAGAACGCCCGGCTAGCTTGGAAGCAGAAGCAGAAAGAGATGGTCGTGATAGAGGAGAGGGAGATAGAGGGACAGATACGCGCCGCTGGCGATCGAAGCGCCGCAATGTATGTAAATTGACAAATGTATTATTTCTTAACATAATTCTTATATTTAGTGAGTGTTTTATGTTAATAGTTGACGATAAAACGAGCTACCCAGTGATAAGAGGTCGTACGCCTAGGGATGGCGCCTTGTGTAGCCAATCAAGAATAATGCTGGAATGGAAACCCGCTTTTAAACTGGATCTCCTCCGACACTTCTATTGAAGGAGGTTGAAAATATCAGTTGCTTTTAGAAGACATAGCTCATAAGCGAACTCGGTAAACAGGCAGGGAAATAAGTGTACAGCCGCTCACATTGGTTATTGGCGCACACTGTTGAGTAGGATGCAACATTAGCAGGATTTTGGATTCAACACAACAGCACGAGTTTGGATTTAAGGTCGGACGGATTCCGTTATACTAGTGTAAAAATATCTATTTTTCTCTAAGGATGGTGGATCACAACAACACATAGCCATCATTTTGATTGACATACCAGTTGCTAATCAAATTGATTCATTATTCAAACAAAAATACTCATAATTATGTATCTTTTAGGTATTTTTTTGAAACCCTTACAACCATTAAACCCATATCGATAATGATCTGTTTCATTGATCTTTAATCATTCTTTGTATGTTAACTGTGTACTAAATAATGTTTTATTCCTTACAGTGTAGCAGAGAGGGAAAGAAAGATGCATTTGAAAGAGAAACAGACTCAAATTATTGGAGAAAAACTATTAGCTGAAACGGTGAAGCTTGTATTTATTAGTATTATTACTTAACACTGTCACAGGCCGGCACGTTTGACGTTGGCGTTACGTACATATATATATATATATATATATATATATAAAGCAACGTATATATAAAACAAAAAAAATATTTTGAAAATAGTGGAGGAAGTCAGGTTTCTGTACAAAAAAATTAAAAAGCTAATAAAAAAAAAACTAATTCGATAAGATCTTTACTTTAATGGTATTTGTTGATAGTTTTGTCCAGATAATCAAGAGACGCCGGGCGGTCACTTCCCGCTGGGACACTCTGTATATATACGTGTTAACCGGACACTGACCCTGGCTGAACCCGTGGGCCGGTGTCGCTCACGGGCCACACATTGAACGGCTGGGTTGTGGTGTGGCGCGCTGTGAGAGTAGTTATTAGTAAAAAAATTACTATATACGTACAAAATTAAAATTTGTAGCCCGGCAACACTGTCATACTGCAGCCGGTAGGAATCGTGCATGCGCGACTGGTAATCAACCAATGAGAAGCGCCGTTCCGCGCCATAATGCCGAGGTGCCCGTCGCGGGAGCGACGGTCACCGCCGGATGTAAAAAGTTGCTCTCTCGACCTATGCGACGATCTGATCGCACGCGCCGCGCGCCAACAAAATACCTAAATTAGATAATTGTGTATCTTCATGTATAAAATTGTTAAGTTTACTGTATGGTGCAAATAAAACACTTCTAAAAGTTCGACGTTTTTTTTATAGTGGCGCCAGAACCCGAAAAACCCCTCGCTAAAAATTGTTTCTTTACAGGCTGCTCGTCAAAAACGTGAAGATATAATAAAAATGCTGCAAGAACAGGAGTACCTGGAGAAGAACGCCCAAGACGACGTCACCGAACGACTGAAGGTGGAGCGGTGTCGGACGGAGACCGAGCAGTCACTGACCGCGCAGTTGAAGAGCCGCGAGCGAGCTGCTAAGCAGCAGGCGGAGCAGGAGGCCGAGTTTAGAAAGGAGGCATGTGTGATGACTCCGTAGCCCACTTGGTAATGGACCTGCCTGCCGAGCCAGGGGTCTCCGGTTCGATTCCCGGACGGAGGCAGACACGTGACATGTTTGTTTTCGTCTGGTGGGTGTTAGTGATGATTAGTGAAATTGGAGTGAAGAGGAGTGTCTATAACAATGTATAAAGAACTGCTTGCGTGGCTACTGTGTAGATTACGAGTAAATAAAATTAGTGGTCGCTGGTGGTCGAAATTCCACCACACGATACATGTGTACATTAAGTAGTACTTCAGTTACATATAAAAAGATAACGTTTTCTTTTTGACATGCACTGCACGTATTATTTAAAATCGATAGTTGAATCACATCGACTGTTCCGACGAGACTCATTCGGTCAATTTGGCTCTTTAAACTTCCTCGGTAACTATATTTACTCTGTACGACTGTTAATGACGTCGGCCGTCGAGTAGGTTTTAAAAAAATTAAAGCAATAACTCATCTCTCCAATTACACGACTGGATGGGAGGAACCAGGAGTTATAACAAATCAACGAGTGCCGGTCTGCACAGAAGTATTAGTCGATGATATTGCAATACCCCTCATAGGTAGTTTTTGTCCTGGTATGTGGGAGTGTGGGAGTAATGGATATAGTGAGCGAAGGGTAAGGGTAATTTTAGTTTACTACACTCATTCTCCATATAAGTTTTGACTATATCAAATGCCATACTTCATGCGAACACTATGCTAAGATGGGGTACATATTTTTTTACGTAATGTTAATATATGGAGAATAATCCTAATTTTTCAGATTGAAAAACAAATGGCCCTCGGAGACGAGAAGGAACGTGAAAAGGAACGGAAGAAAAAAGAGAAGAATCATCAATACTTCCTGGATCTAAAGAGGCAGATAGAAGACAACGCGCGTCGCAAGAAGGCAGACAGCGAGTTAGAAGAGGGACGGGCTAAACAACAGTTCGATTATGATAAAACTTGGTAAGTGCAGTTCGCCGTACAACGATTCTGGTTGTCGAACGATAGATGATAGATGGTTCGTTCTCGGGTCTTGTTATATTATGTGATCAGCGATCTGTCAATTTATGTCACATATCGTCGCTTTCATATTGGAAAACCGCTAACCCCCGTGAGTGGCCCTGCCCTCTATTTACAGTATACTACCTCTCGGATTTTTTAAACTTATTAAGATTTTGCTCCAAGGCTGAACTCCTGTATTCTGTTGAACTTAACCTCTTCCTTTGATTAATTCATCGATCAGTGTCGATACACTTCGGAATACGGTCGTCGTGATGGAGAGTCGTGTGTGCATTCGAGTGTGCCCTTCCATTGCGATGCTCTACTGCGAAGTTGAACTCCTTATTCTGTTCAATTCATCTTGCAACTTGGCCATTGACGTTTCTAAATGAAGGTATGCCTGAGCCACCTTAGATCGGCATGGTCGGTGAGAAGTTCGTCACAACCCGCCGGTAATAAGCATGCATCACTCGGAAGGGGCGGTCGCTATTACTGGACCTAGAGTCGTCTTGTGTAGTGTACTTTTATATAACGAGTTCTTCCAGACAACTTAAGGTAAAAGACAACTTAGTTTTTATAATGCTTGTAATAACGCCTGTAAAAAGCATAAATATATATAACTTTATTTTCCCAAACAGGCTGGCAGAGGTTGCACAAGAACGCCACAAAATCATCGAAGAACACGTGCCGCCCCTCATCGGGTATTTGCAAGCGGGCGTGATCAAGCGCGAGGACCTGCCAGCTGTGCGCACCGGAGCGAATAAGAATGGGGAGTTGGCCAAGTTGGACATCGAGTCCATGGCCGTTTCCAACAGACCGCACAGATTTGCCAAGTGTAACGACCAATGCAAGATTATTAGAGAGTACTGATGCGACTCGTACAACACATGTTTACAGTACAGACATGAGTGCTTGTAAAAGCCATGCTTTCATGCTAATGATTATTTGTCAGCAAGATTATAACAAATTAATAATCTTCATTGTAACTAAAGACTGACTTTTTTATCTGTAATCAAGTACCAAATGAATTTATAATTATTTTATTGTATGTTACCGAGTGTGTGACGGCATACTGGCGTTGTTACGACTCGACCATCTTGTTTTCGATCTATTTGAGGTTCTTTCTGCAAGAGCCACCCGGGGCTGCAACGCGGAAACGAGACGTTAGTAAGACATTATATATTGAGTAAATGTGTAACTCGATAAACATTTATAGTAAAATATTTTGTTTAGTTTACCCAAATTAATAGTTTGAATCTAAGTATTTGAAGTATTATTTCTAAATCTTGTTAATTGAACATGTTTCACTGACTTGGTAATAATAATTTTCAATTTTTTTATTAAACCTGCAGCTAGATGCACCTGCAAAGTTACATTTGTTGTTTTGGTTGCAGTGTTGGAGAATGAAATTAAAAAAAAAATAAGAGATTCAACCGTTATTTTTTTAATGTAGCAGGACCCGGCTTGTATATAAGTAAATATTTGAAATTATATATAAAAAAAAAGTTATATGGCAACTATCGCCCACTGAAAGCTGTCATGTTTGACACATCCCTAATTGCCGCGTTGTGCTGTCAAGTGTCAAATCCTCTGACTTGATAACTTCAGAACTAAGATTAAGAAAAAAGGTGAAGTATTAATATTTTATTTTTGTGGCACACTGATTATACATTATATTTGACCGTCGGTTGTTTTTTTTAATTGTTGGGTGCAGAAAGTAGCACTCGCCGACATATATCACTATCATGAATGATTGTACGGAAACTTTGCATTATTGATTTGTGTACAGTATACGCATATACACCCTATCTTTTAAACAAATAGTGTGGTCTTTTATAATTTTTAATTCATGAATGGTCTGTTATAATCATAATGTATTGAGGAAGAGCGAGGAAACCTGGCACTAACGAATTATCCTATGTTTATAAGGTGGTCTCAACCATGGTATAATTTTATGAAACTAATATACTTAAAGATTTTTTTGTATTTGTTTAACACCATAAACATAAGTCCGTTTGACATTATTTTGTCACATTTAAACAGACATTAACAAAATAAAATTAGCTCTTCGTTAGTTGTTAGTAGTTCGTTGTTGTTGTGTAACCGATGTTACACGCACAGTTAGTTTCGGTCTATGTCAAGGTCGAATCGGAGAAACTGCGCCTCTGTCGCGCATTAGTGATTACTGTCTCGACCAAGGCAATGTCACGCTCAAACTTAGCGTCGTAGCATCTGCTACCAAATGGTTTCGTCATAAAATAATGGTGCGTTGTTAAAACGCCACAAGATAAACGGAATGGGAAAGTGGTGTCATTATTACTGTTACCAAAATAATGTTCCGATGTTTGAGGGATGGGTTGCTCGCGCGTAGTAGTCTACTTGAACACTGAACACCGCTGGTCGACCGTAGTCAATAGTGGGACAGCTTACCCACGAAAGCCAAGCTTACCAACTTTGCGAGTTCACCTTCACCTACGCAGCGCCTTGTCCAACTGTCGTTCCCCATCCTATTCACTACAAATAAAAAAAATGTTAAGCGAGATAAAGGAAGGAAGATATATATTCTTGTGTCTATCGTTTGCACGTAGGAGACAACTAGGTTATTTGAACATTATGTGGCAGCTGATGAGGCCCTTCATCGACACTACGGCTCGGCTGGTTTTTCTGGAGAACTTAACGCGTGTCATAAGGACTGGCTGTTCCCATACTAAAAGACCGATCTCCTGGGAGAATACCGTGCAGTTTTGCCATGTTGCTTTGTCTTCCGAGTAAATATATCGCCGTTGACGGTCGAATATAAATTTTACTTGAAAATAATTATTTCATGCATATATCTAAAAAAAAAACAATTTATACTTACCCATATTTAAAAGTTTCTTTTTTTTAAATTGTAATTGTTTCTCAGAAAATATTTATCGACATTTTCGAAAACCGTTGATCACTGTTCTTCATTAGTATTCATATTGACAACTGTTATGACATTATGAGACTACTGACAACGTCACCCGCGCCGAGCCACAGCGCACGGGCAGATAGTATTATCACCCAAACATTCCATTCAAAAAGGTTAATGAATAAAACTTCATGCATGTTAATAAAGTTTAATTATCCATTTTATATATATATATATAAATACAATCATTTGACTTTAGCACTAAAGGACTCGTTAGTGTATGAAGTGTATTACTGAAAGACTCACTAACGTCCCGTCATCGTACACTCTGACGGCTTCTGTGAAAGAACCTCCAGTAAGGCGGAAACAAGATGTTTGATGCGATATATGGACCGTTTATTTTGAAAGTGGTGTAAGTCCATTTAAAAAAAAAAAAATAGATTTCACGTAATTTATGCTTAATTTAATGTAAATTTTTTATGTATAACTAGTCCGTGTTTAATTTCTTAAAAAATTCCATGTTTTGTACAACTTAAAATCGGTCGGTAAATGAAATTGCATAATCATCAATTATGAAAGTGGTGTAACTCCAATTGGCAGAGGTGGGTGGGTTAACACATGATTGCCGATCTGTAGTCTGTCATTTTTTATTTGTTTTATCGTACGATGCAGATTTTGGCATCATAGAAAGGGCATTGCGGAAAAAGTATTTTCTGTACACACCACAAGATTATTATAATGTAATAAAACAATGTAGAAAACATGACAAATTCATTTTACATGAAATGAAACGAGGGAATTTCGTTTCAATAAAAAATCTTCAAAATGCGATGACAAAACAGATAAAAAAATCACTAATGGCGAACAGGTCAATTGGTTGCAAATATGTTGGTTGAGGTTTCTCAAAAGTAAAACCATATACTATTTTATATAAAAAATCGATGAAGGACGCAGAGTTTAAAAGTATTAATTTATTACCTACACGTCCTGGAAGACCGCTAAAGTCTGAAAAAATCGCCCTGGCGCCTTTGTACCAAAATGCCACGCCTGTTACTTACGAAAAATATAAAGACACGAAGCAGTTACTACCCTATATACCTCCGGTGCGTCATGCATATTTCGAAACACTGCCACGTACAGAGCATAAGTAAATACTATCAGTATCTTGACATAGTATTTAGTGTCTAAAATTAAATATTGTCTTGTCATGAGTATTTGTAAACAAAATTGGATTAAAATATATGGTATATTTTATGTGATTTTTGATTTTTAAAATTGAAATTAAACGATTTTTACAGTTGTCTAATTTTGAAAGTGGTGTAAGTCCATTTACAGCCCATAAATATGTATTATTGTAGTCTAATTCGCCTAAAACTAATATATATATAATGAAATTAAATATTTATAAAACAATAGAAACATTGCCAGACTTCATATAATTTGCCTAAATTTTTTACTTAACAGATATGCTAACCTCCAATTTTCTCGAAACAAGAGAATAATAATATGGAGTTACACCACTTTCAATATAAACGGTCCATATCACGCCAGTAAAGCCTTCAAATATTGTAACATAAAATAAAAAATATGTATATACATTTAGCACGTCATAACAAAAAAAATATTTTACTACAATAAAATATCTAGTTCGTATCAGCCCCGGATCTAGAGGGGGCAAGCCGGGGTCCATGCCCCGGGCGGCAAGTTCAGAGGGCGGCCAAATTCACACTTTACAGACGAATGGACAACTCATCATTCACTTAACTTTGACCACTGAATAAATTATAGTATAAGTAGCTGAAATTATAAAGATGATAAAGGTAAAAATAAATATAAGTGGGCGGGGGCGGCATTTTTCAATTTTTGCCCCGCCTAAAAAAAATTGAAAATCCGGGACAGGTTCGTATTATGTTATTGACACATATAATCATCAACAAGACGGCTATTATCATTATCGCGTGCCGACAAAGGGATCATCACCGTATCAACTCGAGTCGTCGTGTTCTTTGTATGAAACCTCCTACCGCAACGCACACTCACGAGATGGAGATAACTCAAGAAGCGCGGTGCGGCGACGATCCCTCTCCGAGTCGATATGTGTGCTATGACCCTAAGAGTACAAGTGTAGTAGACAGAGATCGTTACGTGTGCTGGGCCTGGTGTGGACTGGGAGCCGTCTGACGTATGTTAATAGTATTCTGAATCTGTCTTCTATTTATCTATATAAAAATTAATGTCCTAGCCCACTGATCACCGTCGCAGAGTTCTGCTGAAGTTAGAACATGAGACAAAGGGTTCCTTTTACGACTTAACCGCCCAATAACGAGATTTTCAAATAGGAGTTGGAAGTTAGAAAACCATCCGTTTTGAGGCAAGCACTAAAAATTAATGTTTCTGGTATTTTAGTTAGAAATACTGAAACACTTATTCCAACGTTTCTTGAAAATCAACCCCACTTTTGAGTTAAATAAGGAAGAAATTTTGTTTAAACATCCACCAATTATTTAGCACGCCTTATGAAAATGAGTATTTGGCTTTACGAAATACCCTCCTCTAACCGAAGATGTAATTGTTGCACTAAATAATAATTCATCAAATAAAACGATCAATATTATTTGATGCCATCTAGGAAAAATTACAAAGTTAGTTAATCTTGTAACTGTAACTTCATAAGCCCCGGTCTTTCTTTTTCCTTTTTTATTTTGGTTTAATTTAACAATCTATAGATTCCGCTACCGCCTTCTTAATCTAATTTAAGCAACCGCAGACCAAACACGTTGAAAAGATTATATCGCACCGTGTACTCTAATAAAATATAAACGTTTTAATCCATGCACTACTTTTTGACGTCTTAAAATTATTTTTTATTATTCATTTCCCTCAAGAAGCCAGTGTTACTGTAACAATTGGACTAAGACGATTTCTCAAGTAAATTAATATTTATAATTTGTGTAGTAAAAGAAAACGCAGTTCATAGAAAACTGACAATATTTTATAACTAACACCGCTTGAAAATAGATAAATAGATTAAAAGTACGCGAAGCCTAAGTAGGCGAAGACTATCTACTAGTAGCAAAATATAGATTTTTTTTAATTTTTTTGTTCGTTTTTAAGTTTTTTTTTTTTAATTTAATAGATTTACGTTCAAGCGTGGTTTTAAACACCGTGTAGTATGAGCGTTTAGTGTATTAAAGCTATTATGCATCTGATTCGACACACGT
This sequence comes from Megathymus violae, assembly GCA_003671415.1. Taxonomy (NCBI): domain Eukaryota; kingdom Metazoa; phylum Arthropoda; class Insecta; order Lepidoptera; family Hesperiidae; genus Megathymus; species Megathymus violae. The sequence goes on from PDGT01000007.1 coordinate 8,406,618, forward strand.
TACACTCGGCTAATCTCTGCAGACTATTGGAAGTGGCCGTGGATCCGATGTCCAGCTCGGCGAGCTCCTCCTCCTTATTCGTCCCGCTGCGCACCGCGGCGCTCCACTGGCCGGTCGTCACGCTTGATCACTTCCGGCTGTACGTGACCTTCGGCGATTTTCCTACGTTCTTCTTCAAGTTCAAGCTCTGTCGGCCTGGGTGGGAAAATAATTATTGTACTGGATATTTATGCGTCTTACACTCGTTATTATGAGCATTTCACACACTTGAAAGTCTCTTGGTTTAATTTACTTTAGGTTATTTGAAAGAATTTGTTCTATTGCATTGTGCGATAACTTTACAAATTGCCATTATTGTAGTTATCTTACCGGTGTACAATAGAGAGGATCTCAATGTCATCGTTCAATAGATATTAGACAGGAGAACACAGTAGGACAACTTAGACCCTAGGGCTTAGAGCCTTGATCTGATCCAATTTCGCGTGGACGCGGAGGAGACCTTAGTCTTTTTAAATTAGTTTTCAGAAACGTTAAAAAAATACAGGACATAAACATTACGGTACTGTTACAAGCTATACACGTATCAATATATACAACCACACCGGACCAGTCTGTGGGTCTCTGTAGGACAACGACGTGCCGTACGTTTGTCTAGAGTCGTCACGAGTGCGTTCTAGTGTGGGAGTGTGTAGTATGTGTTTGAAATGTCTACAATTTGGATTCGGTTGGATGAAACCCTTCTCAAAACTCGTCCGACCGATTGACCCACTGACAGACAACGCATAGGCTGATCCACTGGAGATAGAGATCTGTTATATAATAAACAACGTATAGTGTGGGTGTGTGGGTGGGCGGGTCGCTAGTGTCAAATCGGCACACCCACGGCGGGATTTGTTGTATTTGGTACGACATAGAGACTGACAGATCGTACATCGTCCGCCAACCAGACGCACCGCACAGCGAGCTGCACTTACCAAAATGTATCGCAGTCGACCTGCTGCCTGTCCCGCTCCTGTTCCAACTCGCTCTCTGCCTTCCTGCGACGCGCGTTGTCCTCTATCTGCTCCTTCAAGTCCAACATGTACTGGCGATCCTTCTCTTTCTTCTTCCGTTCCCTTTCAAGCTCCTCCTCATCTTCGATGGCCATTTGTTCTCCCGACTGAAAACGTACGATATTTGGAGGTGAAAACATTAGGTTTGTACCAAATTTTTTTAAGCATATCGCGTGGGTCGAATGTAATATTCAAGTGTGTAGAAGATTATTCCTAGAAACAGAAACTCCGCAGACCCGGAATAAGCTAATACACTTTCATGATTATCAAACAACCTTCCACCTACACAAAGCCTTCGTGCCTTCTCTATCTATCTATTAACGATATGCACATAGTTTATTACACTTTTGTAAAATATGCGCAAAATATGTTCCCTGGCATCACCTAGTGGACCGTGCGGAACACCAGCGCCGGTTGTCTCCTGATTACCAGCATTATGGTGAGCAGGCTCCGTTGCGTGATGTTTGCATTTTACACTTTTCGCTCTTTTCTGGTTGGCAATCATTGTAATGTTTTTATAAGGCAACTAAATGTATATAATGTAATAACTGTAAATTTGGTAATTGTAAATATTACGAATAAATGACATGTCTATGTCCTTCAAACTCATTCCAAGTATTATCGTATTTTCATATTGAAGCCTTCTGTGTTTTCTGAGTCACTATAAGCGTACCTGTTAGCTGTAATGAGGAATCACGATTTTTGTGTTGACAATACTTCGATCCAAATTACACGAACATAGACACGACCCACACCTCACAATGAGTGGATACGCCATACTTCCACAGTCTCACATACCTCCCTCCTGAACTCGGCATCCTCCTTCGCCAGCTGTTTAGCATCTCGCTCGCACCTCTTGACCCGCGCAGAGAGGAACTCCTCAGTCTCCGTGCGCCACTGCTCCATCTTCAGTTGTTTAGTGACGTCTTCTTGAGCGTTTTTCTCCCGGCACTCTTCTTCTTGCTGCATGTTTATCGTATCTTCACGTTTTTGACGAGCGACCTGTAAAACAAATCGACATACACGTTACGCACAGAACGGTTCCAGGTGAGATTTTAGTAAGTACATATAACCCCTACCCTCAAACCTTCCCCAAGAATTGAAGGTTCACATCAGATCAGACGATAGACAGACAGAGATATACATAGATGTACAGGGAATCTTATCATATAAGGAAGTGCTTAAACTGGAAGAATCTATCACAGATCTTGGAATTACTACAGACTCACGACTACAATGGTGTCCTCGTATTGAAATCTTGTCAGGGAAACTTAGCTCTGCTGCCTTCGCTGTTAAGGAAGTGAGGCTCTTAACGGACGTAGAAACAGCAAGATTAGTTTATTTTAGCTACTTTCACAGTGTGATGTCTTATGGTCTGTTGTTGTGGGGCTCAGCTTCTGGCTCACATTCACCTTCTTATCGTAAAATATCTTTTTCGGTCACACACAATGGAATGCTACCTGCTCTATGAATAAGTCATTATTTGTCAATATTGACTCTTGTTGTTAGACCCCGTTATTTATTATTAGCGTGAATACCAGTAATCATTTTAGGTTTATTTGTTAGCCCGGCGTACTGCAAGCAAATTAGAAGAAAAACAACGACAGGTTAAGGGCCCGGATTTTAGATAGAGCATTATAACAAAAAAAAATTAGAAAGTTTTTGGTCTGAACTAAAGGTTTTAAAATATTATTTATTCCAAAATTTTTATCAAATTTGGTTTTAAATGATAGCAAATTTCATCATGTTTAAAACAAGGTGACTTTTAAATATATGGATAATATAAGATCATAAAAAAAGAGTTTCAATTAACTCGTAAAAATACGAGATATGAAATTTAAAATGTCTCCCTGTCAGAGGGGTGAGGCGTGCGACCCCCCTTTGTGTCGGTTTTCATCGATAAAATTTGAAGTATAATACGTGAGTAAAATATCGGATATTCGATCTATAACACATTGTATATATTCGTAACGCCAACGTCGAACGTGCCGGCTTGGGACATAATGTAAAAGTAATAATACTAATTAAATACAAGCATCACCGTTTCTGTTAATAGTATATCTCCCAATATTTGACTTTGATTCTCTCTCTGATGAATCTTTCTTTCTCTTTCTGCGACACTGTAAGAAATAAAGCAATATTTAGTACACAGTTGTCCTACCAGGCATGATTCCGATCGAACTGGACAAAAGCAACCTTAATAATAGTACTGTGGATACGGCCTGGTATAGTGAGTATATGATATGTATGGTTGAAGATAGAAAATAGAAAAAAATATTTCCTAACAAAAACTTTGTGTATTTAATACAAATAACTTTTTTAAGTAATTCACAAAGTTACACTTGTCAGCCGAGCTGGAAAGTATCAATGATGATTGTCAATGAACACTTGCACATTGTCTATTGCGAGTGACAAAATATCATGGAAACTAGTCTAGCTGTGTGCATCGGCAACAGACTAGTTCGACCCCCAAGAGTTAGCATTATCAGTGGGCGCTCTATATTGATATTTCCAAGTGAGCTTATTTATTGTGCTGCAACTGCAAGCCAAAAATACTGCAAGGCAACCTCGGTGGGCCCATGTTACGATGCTTATGTGTGTAGGAAAAGTATAAAGATAACAAAATTAATTCTTCTCAGTGCCTCACCCTGCTGACGTCGATACCCTTTTGTTGGAGGTGGCTAGCCTCTGCAGTAGTGTGTTGAGGTTCCTTACCCGCCTACATCAGGATTCGTTGTTAAATTAACAGTTAAGTTTTCCAGTTTTGGTTCCAGTGCCGGAGAGCCAGCAAAAAGCGTTCCCAGCTTCCTTCTTAGTCAACAACTCTTCGCTGACTTCTAAGGTATATGACAACTTACCATTAGGTGACTCGTATGTTCGTTCGATTGTTATAAAAAAAAACAAATAAATATAGTAAATTAATTAACAATACATCTGTCAAGGAACATACACGGCGTCGTGGCGATCGTCAGCGGCAAGAATCTGTGCCGCCCTCTCACTATCCTGTTTCTCGACCATCTCCTTCTGTTTCTGCCTGCTAGCTAGCCGATCGTGCTGAAATGTTATTATCTCCTTCCGCATCTCCTCATTGTGCTCCCTTTTATGCTGAATATCCCTAAAAGTATTATTAAACATACTGCATGTCAACATCGTCTTAGGAGGAGATCCCGAGATTATGCTGAATCTCCCTAAAAATATCAAAGCAATTTCTTATGGGGACTTGTGAGCTAGCCTCTGTACAAGTGTGTATTAATGTTCCTTTCCTGCCTAAATTACTAGGAGGAATACCTTCTCAAATCAACGGTCAAAAGTTTTCAATACGTTTTGATTGCAGTGTCGGAGAGCCAGTCAAAAACCGTTCCCAGCGTCCGTCTGAGTCGGCAAGTTATATGACCACTCACCACCAGGTAGATCGTCTGTTCGTTTGATTGCTATTTACATAAAGAAATTACTAAATATACATAGTAAGTTACATGATAATACAGTTTGTCCAAGAGCATACATGGCATCCTTGCGATCGCCGGCGGCACGGTGCTGTGCTGCCCTCTCCCTATCCTGTTTCTCGACCATCTCCTTCTGTTTCTTCTTGCTAGCTAGCCGATCTTGCTGAGATGTTATCATATCCATCCGCATCTCCTCAGTGTGCTCCCTTTTATGCTGAATATCCCTAAAAGTATTATTAAACATACTGCATGTCAACATCGTCTTAGGAGGAGATCCCTCGGCCAGTGAGCACATTTTGAGCGAATATTCAGTGCCGCGAACAAAGCTTCAGAGCCATGGAGCGTGTGCAATAAATATGGTGACAAGTGAAGCGGACATGATGTATTAAGTTTATTTACTTTTATGAAATTTATGTCGTTTTAAAAATTCGTTGGCGAAGAAAGATTTACTGTTCAACGACTAGAGACTTAAATTCCAATGTAACGAGCTCGTGCTGCACCCTGTTGGTGTAGTCCTTTTCGTTGCAACGCGTATCCAGATAACTGCGTGTATTGAACAGGGTGAGTCAGTACTTCAAGCCGAAGCAGTCTGCTGCTCTACAAAACCTAAGTTCGACCACATATGGAGTACTGTTCTCATCTTTTGGCCGGTGCACCCAGTTGCCAACTAAGCCCTCTTGACTCCGTAAAGCGACATGCTGTGAGAATTGTCGACGAGCCAACGTTACAGACAGCCTAGAAGCTCCCTTTGCGTCCTCTATCGTCTCTACTATGGTGAATGTTCTGAAGAACTTTTCAACCTGGTGCCACTATCTGCCTCCCTATCGCACCACCCGCAAAAGGTTGCGGTTCCACCCGCATCCCCTCGACTCGTGGCAGTCACCTACCGCTCGATATCTCGCTGCTTCCTGCGCCGAGCCTGCAGGCTTTGAAACAAGCTTACATCTGAGGCATTGCTTGCGCGCTATGATATGGTGCTCTTCAAAAAGGGTGTCTATTGTATCCTTCAAGGCCGGCAACGCACTTGTATCTCCCTTGATGCTGCACGTGTCCATAGGCAACGGTGACCACTTACCATCAAGTGGGCCGTATGCCTGTTTGCCCGACGTTTTGACATAAATAAGGTGGCTAGCCTCTGTATTAGGGTGTGTTAAGTTTCCTTCTCTGCCTAAATTAGAAGAAGGAATCTTTCTCAAATCAACTATTCAAATATTTTCAATGTGTTTTGATTGCAGTTTCGGAATGTCCGATAAAAACCGTTCCCAGAGCCCGTCTGACTCACACAAATGTTAATACAGTTTGTCAAAGAGCATACATGGCATCCTTGCGATCGCCGGCGGCACGGTGCTGTGCTGCCCTCTCCCTATCCTGTTTCTCGACCATCTCCTTCTGTTTCTGCTTGCTAGCTAGTCGATCTTGCTGAGATGTTATCATATCCTTCCGCATCTCTTCAATGTGCTCCCTTTTATGCTGAATGTCCCTAAGAGTATTATTAAACACTGCATGTTAGCAACGTGTTACGAGAACCTCCCTCAGTTCGTGAACGTATTAAGAATCGAAGAAAAATATCAGTGAAATGACACATTACCTAAGTTGAAAAGTATAAAATATGAAAAATATAAGTAAAAATGTGAAAAGTATATATGCTTTCGAAACGCAAACAGCTCTGATATTTCAACTGTTAAATCCTGACTGATTCATAACAATAAAAACAATTTTATTTCACTATCACTTAATAAATATGTGAGTACAAACATGACACAGTTAATATAATAAAAATCAAGCAAAAACTGAAGCAAAATAAAAACAAGTTATCTAATCAAGTTCACTTACCTATGTATTTAATATTAAATATGATGACTTTGGATTGCATATTTTATGCATTCCAGTGTCTAACCACCGGACAATCTACTCGCCCCAGTGGAGTTTATAGGAGCCCGTTGGTGCTGTCCCTCACCAGCTGATTCACCGAGGCTACACGTTCCCTCGTGATTAATTGGAAACTATGGACTCCAGCCCCGATGAACATACGAGATGCGCTATTGTACCGGGGCAGCATCCTAAGCCCATTATTATATTGAATTCGTAGCGCATTGACTGATCTGCTAGCAAATTAGGCTCATAAGCTGGACGTGTAAAAGGTTTGACAGTATGCGATAAATAAGATTATCATGACTGCAGTGTTGCATAGTGGAAACCTACTGGCCAACAAGTTGCATCTCACTGACAATGCCTTACACTCCCTTTGTACCTCGTGATCATCAGAGAGGTTCACGTTGACCCAGTGCCCCGAGTATTTGATGTTGGTAACTCTAATTAGTATTGTTGCATCGAGTTTTATAGGAGGAACAAAAAAAGTTTTTACTTTTGTTCCCGGCCTTTAAAACCAGGAGATCATTGCTTATAGAGTTATACCTAAGGTTATGCGACAACGCATATCCCTAACGATTTCCGATGAGTACTTCAAGAGCTCTGACTGATGGATTTAGCCAATTTTTCGTGACTTTGACAGAAATCTTGATCAAGTAACGCTTTCAAATCTGGATCTTCACAAATTTTATCTTTCTCCCACAAAGCTTTCGCGTGAAAAAAACCCGTTTTAGAAGCGTATAAAGCTCACAAGACACGTTCTTACTTAAATAGTGGCGCGGCATCACTGTTTAAGAGCGTTCGATGAGTTTTAGCTGCAGATTTCTTGGTATTGAAAAAACTAATAAGCAAAACTTCCTGCAAACGATGAGAATTTTCCTTATAAATCAACATTTTTAAATGTAACTTTAAAATGTCAATACAAATCCACTAATATATTATGTGACTATGTTGACAGATGTTGCCTTAATTTACTTTATAGTGGAACTGATCTTTATTTCAGACCGACGCTAACCGCTGAAAACTATCAATAAGGAAGCGGTAAAAATAACGCAAATCAAACAACAAATAATATAGAAACATTCGTGCACTTCTGTCACGGCGGTCGTCCCAGGAGACTATTTCAGTAATTATTACATCTTGCATTCCTTCACATGGCTAGGTTTTTTTATGATTTGTGTGGACAATGTTTTTATAGTTAACATACCGTAACTGATTTGATTGGCAGTCACCGTGCTGACTAAATAAATGGCCATGTTGATCTGCCCACCCTTTTCCGAGAAAGGTAGTCAACGCGTGAGCACGCGTAGTGCTTTTGTTGGAGGTGGCTAGCTTCCGAATTAATGCGTGTTAAAGTTCCTTCCTTGCCTAAATTACAAGGATTAATCCTTCTCAAATCAACTGTCAAAAGTTTTCAATGTGTTTTGATTGCAATGTCGGCGAGCCAGTTAAAAAGACAGTTCCCAGCGTCCGTCTGAGTCAGTAAGTTGTATGACCACTCACCATCAGGTAGATCGTCTGTTCGTTTGATTGCTATTTACATAAATACTAAATATACATAGTAAGTTAAATAATAATACAGTTTGTCAAAGAGCATACATGGCATCCTTGCGATCGTCGGCGGCACGGTGCTGTGCTGCCCTCTCCCTATCCTGTTTCTCGACCATCTCCTTCTGTTTCTGCTTGCTAGCTAGCCGATCGTGCTGAGATGTTATCATATCCTTCCGCATCTCCTCAGTCTGCTCCTTTTTATGTTGAATCACCCTAAAAATATTATTAAACACTCTTCATATCAGCATCGTCTGAGGAGGGCCTGCCTCAGCTCTTGAGCGCATTTGCCTTCGGAGACGTGCAGTACGTGTGACAGGAGAGTGGAAATTCAAATTAAATTTTTTAGTAGTTTAATAATATTGGTATTTTGTAAATACAATTATGCATTGTATATTTTGTTTTTGTTTTGTTTCACTATTTCGAAACGTTGCTTTAATATTAAGGAGAAGAAACGGCGAAAGAAACTCCTCAGCACATCTTTAAAACAATACGTACAATGAAAGATTTTAACCTGCGCAGAACTGGTTACTCAGTACTGTTATTTCCAGGTGTCCTTGTCATAAATATATTAATCTATAGATTAAAGCCCTTTACCTACAATACTTTGTTTAATGCGTCGCTTAAAAGTTATTATACGTAACTCACGTATCAACTATGGAAACTTATTGTAAGAACGAACTCCAAACCCTATATAAGTATGTTAAACCTTTTCAAGGCTATATGAAAACGTAACCAAGTTACGTCCATTTCTTATTTCACGATTGTTTATATCACTTTTCTGCGTTTAAGTATTTACATTTAGTCTAGTAAATGCTAAATTAAAATATATTGACCTGCTACTGTAAATACGCGTATTTTTTGAAATCACACCTTGAACTGAAAGATAACATAATACCTGCGATCTTCGTCAGCCAGCATTAGAGTTCTTATAACGTCCTCCTGCATCTTCTTCTCGATGAGCCTGTCCTCATGCTGGCGCTGTTCCTGACGCTGCCTGTTCACGGACTGCTGCTGCAATTCTTCCGTGTACTGCAGGTTCTTCTCCATCCTAGCTCTGTCCTCGCCCTCGGTGACTTCAGCGTCATTGTACAACGCGTTCAGTACGACCCTGTTCGCTTGGCTCGCTTCTACCTAGTGTCGAGACATTATTTCAATAAAAATAGATTGTATAATTTTTGTATTGCTCACAATCAATGGCTTTGTTGTGTTTACTTGATAAATACGATTTTAGCAGTGTTTGCATTGTTTCGTATTAGCGAGGGAGCTGAGAACTTGCACTGAAGTTACTTTTTAGTCTAGATATTTAAAATTATTAATGCAAACTTTTCGATTAAAAATTCTCGGCGAATTTCGTCACTTTATCATCGACTTGACATATCACTAAGCTAGATTATCTCCAGTTTATAAAATTCAGTTATTCTTATTCCCCATTTAATCCTTTTCTATCAATATATACATCCATCTCAACACATTATATCATAATGCTGAAAATAGGAATTAAAATTCAACTTTACCTTATCCTGCAGTCTCTTATACTCATCGTGCAGTATCTGCTGCTGCTCTTCTGCGCGAGCATTCACTATTGCTGCATGGTCGGTTCTCTGAAATGTTGATGAAACAGTCATTAGGACTGCATATAGTGTTTCAGCGTTAGTTGCTCTCTGTGGCTTCAACACATTAGTACTCCACTACTGCGCACGGGTCCCTCCTTATTCTTGAGCATACTTAAAGCTGCTTCAATATGAATTGCCGGTAGGGTTAGCAGCCAACGGAAGTATCAAAAGACCTTATAACGTCTTAAAACCTCTGATATGACCTAATAACTGCTATCTAATAATAACAACCAGGATTCCTGCCACTGGACACCATAGGTACTGCATACTGAAGACAATGCCTAATATCTTGTTGGTGGCATCCAACATTTTTCAAAATGAAAAACACTACAATTTCCATTACAGTTGATTTAAAATATGTTTAGGTGCTAGTCCAAACTCTACATTTGAAGACACTATTTTTAGTATTGGCTCAATAATTAATGTTGCAGTAATGACTCAGTAGTCCTAATTAGTTTTGGTATTGTCAGGTGAAAGGAATTTCAGAGCATGCATCAAAGGCAGAGAGTAAGGGTTGAATTTTACCTCTTGAAAATCTTTCTCCATCTCTGCCTCCCTTTCTAGGAGTGCAAGGCACATCCCTGTCCTGCCATCTTCCATTTGACTGATGAGCCCTTGCATATTATGTTCGTGCTGCAATGACTCTAGCTCCTTGCGCTGTGCCTCTGCTATTGCATTATTCTGTAACTCGGTTTTTGCTTCCTATCGTAAGAAAATGTTTCTGTTTTCAATGGTATAAATAATAATAAAACGGGAAAATCCCTGAGCCCATTATTCACTGTCCTGCAAGTAATGTTGCATAAAAGTGTAACTATATAATTTCTTTTTGATATACTTATATTAAGTATAAGCCTCATCTTTCAGGGCAGGGCACTGCCATATGCAGTTTTATCCCTGTAGCTCGGGACCAGAATACGAGCTACGGTATAGCCCCTGCCTATCGTAAGAGGCGACTAAAAGAGGACTTCCGGTGGTAGGCCATAACATCGGCTGCCGGCTTTGGTTACCACTCATCCGATAAAGCCGTGCCGCCAAGCGTTTCGTCGTGTTCCGGCATGATGTCTGATGAAGCCGAATGGGGAATGGGTCTGAACAGTTGCATTGCGTTAGTGAGACCGGTCGTAATAAGTTGGTTTGTTTGTTGCACCAGCAGCTTAGGTCTGAAGGGTAGCGGGATCCGAAGTACGGTGCACCGCTGCCCGACTGTAATCAGTAGGAGGCCCAAGTCATGGGACAGCCACCCATGAAAGGCTGCCTTGCAACTAAGAAAAATCCCGGGGTGGCCCCATCATGCCGATTGGCGACCGGAAGAGGGGACCTGATGGCGATCTACGGNNNGGGGGGGGGGCGAGCGTCCCCGCAGTCACCAAGCTCAGACCTGAATGACGCGGCGACACTGACTACAGCAGGGTCACCTACCAAACACCTCATCCACTGCCATTCCCCATCCTGAACCCAACCTGGGGTCCTTTTACTCATACCGATATACATAAATGCAGCTCGTTAAAGCATGAACGGAACTTAAAGTGCACTTCACAAATATATATGTGGTTTGCACCTTTCAAGATACTTTATAAATTGTTTTACGTGTTTTGCTTCTTTTTTAGGTTAGTCATATGACAATGGAACTCTGCCTACCATTTGGATAAAGGCAGTTGTCACACTTATATTTGAAAGGCGATAAACTTGATCCAGCAAACTGTTGATTGATTAGTGTAGCATGTATTGCATGCAAAAGTATAAAAATATTAATAGCAACACATTTAAAAACACATGTAGGTACCTGAACGAAAGATAATCAGCACTTATCTACATGGTTTGTATCTAGATCACTCTATGTTGACAAACTTATTAATTGGACCAAACATTGCAATGAACACATATGAACACATTATTTCTAACTTGATTATGAAAAAGCATTTGACAAAGTTCTAATACAACAACTACATCTAAAACTTAAACTGCTGCATGTCCATGGAAAACTGCTCCAATGGATAGAGGGATTTTTGTGCGATAGAACCTTTAAAGTATGGTAATGACCACCTATTCAGTGAGATAAATATACTTAGTACAGTGATAAGTCCTATATATTTTATATGCCTTTTTCCTCTACCAATACTGTTATGTCAATTTGTTGGATATGACAGAAAGAATTTAGCTAATCCGCTGGTAGATCATGACCACACTTAGTAAGACCTAGTTTAAATCTGGTCAAAAGATTAGTTTATTAATTTCTATGTAGCATGATGTGCTGCATATTGGGAAGAAAAATTCTCATTACATGTATTACTTGAATAAAATGCAACTACATAATATGATAGCTATACAGAATTAAAGGTGAAGATCACATGTAATCTCAAATGAGAAGAACACATAGTTACAATTGTCAAGAGAGCCTAGACATTTACTTATCATAAATGAAAAGCATTTTAAAACGATCAAATCATAACCAAAGAAATTATGCTTAAGATATGTAAGACATGTGTAAGACCAATTCTGGAGCATGCAGTTAAAGCGTGGAGATCATACTTTAAAAAAGAACATCAAGAACTTAGAGAGAATACATAGGCGATTTACAAAAATACCTAAGTCCTATGCCTATACAACAATCTTATGAGGACTGATTAAAGAATGTGAATCTAATAACACCAAAGAACGAAGAGAGTGTTGAGATCTTATTGAGACATACTATTAATTTACTAGGTGGACATTATTAGTCATCCCATTGTGATCCAATATTTACTAGAGCTAGTCGAATATCATGACGTCACTAGCGGTAACAAATAATAACCCACGCAAGCATTTGAAATGCAACTGAGTTGTTAAGATCGGGAATAGTCAGCCAGAGCATGTTGTTGCTGCGCAAAATATTATTCGATTTAAGAAGAGCCATGATGTATATGGAACAGAAATCACAACAGAATTTTATGAAAATTGGATATAAGTAAAATCAGTCTAAATCTGTTTATGAACAAAAAAATAAATGTTTTGATGGCTCTGTAAGACGCATTGCGCAAAAACCACTTCAATGACGATAAATCAAGTATGCGAACTATAGACTTCAACAGCCTTTATTATTTATTTCTGAAAGCAGTAGCACAGAATTAAATAAACATATAATCACCATTGTCTTTTTTTTAATTTGCTATAAATTATCAAACACCGCAAAAGAAATTACTTTATAGACAATGACAGTTTAGTCATATTCAGGGTTGCCTATACCTATTTTACTAATTCCCCAAAAATCACAACGAAATTTCACAAATATTCCAATTCTCCACACATAGAAATAAAGGAAAAAATTAAATTAATGCAGATTTTATACATTTTTATTAATGTAAGGTTATAAGCTTAATATATTAACGAAATAGATGAACACTCGTCTCATCAACGCGTCACCAAAACTTAAATGTGTGTTGTGAAAATGACACTTGTGCGAATTACTTTTAGTGATATAGTGATCCACGTCCCTGCACTTCAATGTCAACATGAATGTCGACTATATCAACACAGGTATTTTACTATATTTCATTCGTTCTCTTAATTAATTGTTACATGTTCCTAATTGAAAGTTATCGGAGGGGATTCTTTACATTAACATATCTTTCTTATTTGTGAACTGATTCAAATAAAACAAAACGTGATCAAAAGATATTAAAGAAAACAACTACGATAAAACTTATCGGTTTTAATAATTTTTTTTTATGTAAATCGGTATAACTTATTGCCCTCGGAAATGAACTGACCAACAAATTCTGTACATATAGATCCTGCATTGAGAAGATATCGGTGATTTCGTTGAACGAAATAGTTGCCTTTAAAATATGTACTGAAAACTTTGTAAGTAACCCAATCTATCTCATACAACATTGGAATCAATTTTTTTTACAGCATTTATAAGAAACTTATAATAGAAGTAGTAAAATTAGTCAATAAATATGATATCACATTTGCCGAACATTGTCATATCATAGTAATAACAGATATAATATTCGCAAAATTTTATCAGTCTAAGGAGCTAATACTATTCAAGAGCCAAATATGCACTTTTATAACGGTCTAATCTACTTTTTGTCCAATGCGTTCATAAGTTATAACGGAAATTTAAAAGTCAAAATATGAACAAATCTAGGCAAAACAAAAATATTTATTTATACTTATTTAAAAATCATCGTCTTATCGATAGAATTTGTGCAAGTCCTATACGAAACGTATTTTCATGTATACAATATTATCACATATCTGACACATCATTATGAAAAATAACTTATTCTTCATAAAATGTGTTATTTACTGCATGTTAATCTTAATTTATATAATTTTAAGAACAACTTGTGTGAAAATAAGCTTCGAGAAATTTTTTGACAGGAAACTAATGGAGAGTAAACAGTTTGAAATTAGTCTTACGGTAAATTTTCCTGCTTCTCTTTCGCGCAAGTACATTTTTCCGTTAAGCTCCAAATCTCATTCTATGTTCACACACTATGTTCCTCTATTTCGCTAGTATGTTAGTTTTATGACTAAAATATTGCTTAAGCAAAAAACAGAGCACTTTCATAGAATAAAACGGCATTACCATAATCGAATTATCCTATTAGTATATTTCATAATCGGCCACCGCTAGTTTATTATTGAAATAATGAATATTTATAAAAATCGTCCTGAAGTCTCGTACCAGATACTATTTATAATGTAGTTCTAGCGATTCTTTAGTTAAACTTTGTATTGTAAACTATCTATAATAACGTAAATTCATTATAGTATTCAATATTTTGATTGCTAGTGTCGTGTACTGGCAACATATCACCTCAAAGACATTTTAGCCAACAAAAAAACAAAAATCTATAGTCAGGTGATATCGCTTGTGACAGTTCTTGTGTTTCTCGAACATAATTTCAGTAATTCCAGTAAAATGGCTCTACAGGCTGCAGTAAAAGGGAAATTGATCAGCGTGATCGGAGATGAGGTAATTATTTTTTAAGATTTGTCAATTTTTTAAACATTAGAGGTTTATTATGGATCATGGTACCTATAAACCAGAACCCGACCAATCGTTGTGATGATAATGTTTCATATAAATTTTAAAATTATAGGACACTTGCGTTGGGTTCCTCCTTGGAGGTATCGGCGAAATCAACAAGAATAGACATCCCAATTTCATGGTCGTCGATAAAAGTAAGTTCAGTTGCTTCTTTTCTTTATTGACTGAAAATAGCAAACCCGCATCCAAAACATTTTAAAGATGTAGTTCGCAATCCGAGAAAACTTCTTAAATCGTATTTGAAGTTGTGTTTGAATATTTTACTTTTAAATGTCACTGGTACAAATAAAATGCCAAGGATGCCATGCGACAAATATTTCAACCTTAAACATCATTCTGTTGGATAGTTGCGCCAATTGTTAAAATATTAATAGTTTTACCATGTTTATATATATTTTATGTCAATAGTTTTATTTATTTACCAAATATTTGGTTATCTTTTTTAAACTTTTATAATCTTACAAATTTCCCAATAATTACAGACACTCCAGTGAGTGAAATCGAGGACTGTTTCAAGCGATTTGTTAAACGTGATGATATTGATATAATCCTGATCAACCAAAACATAGCCGAGTTGATAAGGCATGTCATCGATTCACACACTGCCCCTGTGCCTGCCGTTCTTGAGATACCCTCAAAAGATCATCCATATGATGCCAGCAAGGATTCCATCCTGCGTCGTGCTAAGGTGATTATTATTATTGTATATTAGATATTATTCAATACTTTATTTACAAATTGGTTAAGTGTCTAGTTACACTCTTCTCTTGCCATGATAAACAAAGAAAGTAACTATTTAGGGACCTTAATACTTGCAATTGTAATATATATACACTGATCATAGTATAAATGAAGATAATAATGATTCAAAAGCTTAAATCCTATAGTTACATAAAATAAAACTGTTAATTCATTTATAAAACAACCAGATGCCAATTGCTACTGCTAAGACTAGCAGAAGCTCAGAAATTACTCGTAAAGTTCCCATAGTAAAAAATGACAATTCATGGACAATAATATTATAATCTTAGGTCATTTTTGAGTGTACAATAAATTTATTTTTTACTTAACTGTATACTGAAGTCTGTTTGTTTTGTTTGTTTGTTTAAAATTAAACCAGTGTTCAGTTCTGTCATATATCAATTACGATATTTGGAAACTATACTCGAAGTGGACTTAGGTATAAACCAAATTAAGTTGTATTTTTTCTTTTCCCAGGGCATGTTCAATCCTGATGACCTGGTACGCTAAAATAAGTGTTATTGCATGATTTTTTGTTTGTGGTTGCAAGTTTTGTAACAAGCCACTACCTATAAAATACCAATTGAACATTACAGAAACTAACCTAAACACATTAATGGTCTATCGCATTTAATAAGTTTGTTTTTATGTGCAATTAAAACCGGTGCAGTTTCATTTCTATTCTAATACATTCCACTACTGAAACACAAATTTGTATCTTTTGGACTGTTTCAATGCTGCTGATGAAGCTATAATTCAAAGTTATAAATTATTACTGTAATTATACTTATAAACAGAGTATTATGAATACTTATTTAATGTATAAAGTTGTTGAAATTGTATTATAGTATATCTCTAAAACAATTGTATTGTTTTATTTCTCCCAGACCAAAATGCATGTATTTTTCACATAACAGTTTGTGTGTGTATTGATTGACAAGTGCATATTATTTAGTATTACTTAGTATTAGTGCATACATATATAGTGCATAGTATTATTTAGTATTAGTGCATATTATTTAATATTAAGTATTTTATATTATTATTATTTATCTGTATACAAATATGTATATTTTAGGGATGTTATGGATATTAAATTTCGTATCTGGATATGGAATAATATTTTACCCATTTTGGTTATTGATATTAGATGATTTAGGATTTGTAAAAAAATGTTGTGTATTTAAAAGCAATCGTTTAGCAAAGCCAAAATAAATAATAAAAATGTCAAAAGATGAAGACGATGTATCGGTTCAGACAACGAAAACCTATCAACACGTTTAATTTAGTCTACCCTTATCCGAAATTATTTGAAACTTATATCGGATTCGGTTACGGTTTTGGATATAAATTTATTTCGGCTATCCGATAGTTTCGGATACGGTTATGGAGCTTCATAACATCCCTGGTTTATTTCATTTTTTAACATATCTTTTCTATTTTCAGTCTATGTTTGGAGCGGATAACTATTCCACTTAGTTAACTACGTAGTGTATACTATAATATATATGAATAATCGCTTGTATGAATAATTTATGAATAAAAATTCTAGGATATTGTAATATATTTATTTATTTACACGTATTAATAACACTTAAAAATAATACTGCACACATTACCATGCTATATTGCACAGTACATAGATAAAACATAACAATATTTGGTATAGATTCCTATTGAAACCCGTAGTCGAGGGTGAAATGATCTGTAATTGGTTAATTCAAATTAATTGTGACAGTTGTGGTTTCAACGGCTGCATTCAGTCGTCGAAGTCACTGACGTCATTTTCGGTTTTCTTGTGGCCAACCCAGTCCCATTTGGAGTAATGGAGCTTGGTTTTCTTAAATTTAGGGTTCTTTGAGGTTATACGGACGAAGACCCTGCGGCCGAAGAGTGGTTGGAGTTGCCTGAAGTTGTCCACGAGGGGCAGGTTCAGGTTAGAAAGAAGGCCACGGAAATTGTCCATCTGCGAAATACAAATATTATTTAATAAAAATGTGTTTTATGTAAATTTCAATTGATTACCGAAGTTACTATCTATTATTGGGTGACCAATAATCGATTAATCAGTATTATGTACGCACTGATCCTTTTAGTGATAAGGGTTTCAGTTTTTGTTTAAAACATCTGGTGCGACAGTACACTACACAAAACTCTCAATAAATACTAATAATTACCTGGAAAACTGAAATAGGCAAGTAGTCGGAGAAGATGACCCATGTCACAGCTTCAGCGCAGGGGGGAGTAGTGAGGGAGCCCTTGTAGGTGTAGAAACGTTCGGCGTCCAGGCCAGAGAGAATAGAGGATAACGAGAAAGTGTGCGGCAGCTGCATGCTGGTGTTGTAGTTTTCGATGGCCGACAGGTTCTTGATGAGGGGCGTTAGAAGTTTGGCGTCGTATTCTACCACCTGTGAATATTATGAACATATCAGACGATCACGTCAAACTGTGGTTGTCCTAAAATTCACAGCAAGAATCACCTACCGACTAAAAAGTTATTTAATTATAATAATGTTATTAAAACCATAAGTAATTACAGTGTTGCACAACCCAAAGTGGAAGTTGCGTGATGGGGTGTTTATGCACCTCGCCTCAGGGCAGGCAAATTAGTAATTAATTGGAAAAACTAGGTGAATATATTTATGTTTGGCGCGCCTTTAAGCTCCATAGGATTTCTAAAATTCTGTACTTTCTGGTGGTGACGAAGCTGTTTCAGGGATAATGGTGCTGCATAGGAATAATTTTGGCATAGGTACTAAGTTTGTAACGGTTAATTTCAATTTTCTACTAATTAAACTAATTACAATTTTTTTTTCAACTGCTGTCAGTTGCAAATCAGCAATGAAAGGCTACTCAACGTACCTGATAAAAGAAAGCAAGCACGCAAAGACCATCAGGATGCTGCAAAGCTTCAGCCAAGTTCCTGTATTTCTTGTTCCTGTGGATTATGTGCATCTCAAGAGGTAGACGCATGTCGTTAAGCGTGTGTTCTGCACCACGGTTGTTCTTGTCTCCCCAGTGGAAGTGGAGGCCCTCTATTTCGTACTCATTGTCGAGGGGGCCGCCAAAGATATACGGCAGACGGAAACCCTTTTTCTCTTCCTCGGGTGAGTATTTAGGGATTGTCAGAGCCACTAGAACAGAAATTGTGACGTGATTAATAATCAAATGAGATACTCAAAAAATTGTTATTCGCAAAGTTCTTCTAACGAATGACCGATTAGAACGAAAGTCTTTGTTATCTGATGCATTATAACATAGTAATAATAAATTCGAACACAGAAGATTATTAAATAATGGAACTTTTGATGCTTCTCGCTCGATCTAACTACCTGAATGTCCATTATTAGTGATCGTTAGCGGCCCGGGCAGTGGATTCTGGTATCCGATGAGTTCCATCGCTGGGATGGAAATGGGAATGGCTTGTCTCGCGGCGATGGCGATAGGAGACTGCTGACGGCCGCCACAAGCCGGGTGAAGCACTGCCCAGCGCCTCTGGTCAGAGGCACGGTAACCCCAGCCGAACACGAGTGGCACTAGGGGAGTAGACATAAAAAATAGGTTGTAAATGACTATTAAACTTTATAAAATGTCAAAAAATTGAGTCCAGTTTGTCGATTCAACTTGCGTTAATTTAAAACGTACAGATCCAGCTGGGATGAAAGATGGGAAAACAATCAATCTGTTGGTCAGCACAAGGATAAACTGTTATCTTATGATACCGAGCGGAATCAATTGTTCTCAGCTTCCGCCAAAACATGGAATCATTCTGATAAATTACCCGAAAGTCGGTCAAGCGTAATCGATTCGGATACTCAGTTTGAAAAATTAGCGAGATTATTGACGATTGTGCAGACGTTATCAGTGCGGCAAACGTGAGTGGCCTTTCTTAAAATAAATATTTATTGTAACAGAATACGGTAATAGAAAATAGGACTCCTTTAGATCTCTTACATGCGTGTACACCCGATGTAATCTCGTATCCTGGATAGGTTTACTAGCCCCCTCGGGAATAACAACGAATATGTCATTAAGTTCGAACACTGCTATCTTCTTTTAGATTTGATCAACTAGAACACGGATTTAGCCGCTCAAACTGGCATCTAACTAGGTTTCAAGTCATACATCTTTGTTACGCCAGAAATTAGTATTCAAAATTTGTCTTCTGAGTTGCAGTATCCAGTACAGTTTTAAAATAATAAAACGTCTTTAACAAAACCTAAGGCTAAAACAAATTTTTTTTGTCTAAATTCTTAGCTAACCATACATCACTCTGTAGCAAAAAACGATTCAGTCATTGACGGGTCAATGAGTCGTGGTACGCAGTATGGTTCTAAGAAGAAACATTTATGTGGGCGAACTTTTATAAACATTTAACTAATTGTTCTAAACTTCTTCTACTCGATTCAAATTAGCGCGCTCGATTCAAATTAGTTTATGATTTGTCAAAAACATCTATATCTAATATAAAAAATTCTTGTGCCACAGTTTTAGTTTCTATACTCCTCCGAAACGGCTTGACCGATTTTGTTGAAATTTTATATATATATTCTGTAGATCTGAGAATAGGTTGTTATCTATTTTTTATACACGTAAGTGATAAGGGTGGTCCACCTCAAATTTTATTTTTAGACGAAATTTTTTATTTTTATTTTTTTATGATGTGGCATTAAAAATACATACAACCCTAAATTTTCACCCATCTACCATCAATCCCTATTTCTTAATAGCCATATTAGTAATTCAATAATTTTCTATTGCGTTAAGGGATTGATATTGTTTTTTTAGTAAAATTATTATAATTAGCGATATATGTATATATAATTAAGAATTTGTATGGCAAAACAACGTTTGCCGGGTCAGCTAGTTTAAGTATAACGATGCGTGCAAGAGTTACAATTTGGAATTAAATATAAACTGATTACAATTATTTGCATCACCGAAATTATCATCTCATCGTGGAACGTGACATGTGTTTAGTTGTATGTATCTTGTTGTGCCGGCTAGATACCAATATGCCACGTGTAATGTTTAATGATTGGATAAACCAGAAACGCAATTTAAATTTTAGATTTATTGGTCATTTATAATTTACCCGACGATCAATCTGTATTCTAATTTAAAATTTATCCATGCAGTCTTAACATTTTAGTATGTACATGTAAACTGTATGTATAGTGTAGATACTGAGATTGTTCGACTCATAAATTTTAGTTTCTTTCTAATGTACCTAATTGACATTCACGATACCCATATTACCTATTTTTATCGGTAATAAAAGTTATGTGCGAATAACGAATACGAATACCGAATTCTTATGAATGCAGTTCTATTTGACAGTGACATTTATGTTACATTGAAGAATTCAGCCCTTAGCTATTCTAATTCTAGGTAATAATACGAGTACAATATTCCTGAGATATGTAACGGAGCATAGTTTTATTCGTTTGATGTTTTATTCGATTAGTGTAGGCGACCGCGTTATCTAATATGTAAAGATAAAATCGTGACAAATCGTTTGATTTTGTAGAATAATTATCATCCACGATAATGCATGACAGTGATGAAAACCTCAAATATACGCGACCTTTGTGCGGCTAATCTTACAAAAAGGTCATTACAGCTACTCGTCTCTCAACTATTTACCTGAATATGCGTGACCTGTTTCCATTTAGGATTGTAAGACTTATTGCAATCCCTTAGCGCACTTGCACTGCATTATATAGTTAACTGTTTTATGTCATATTTATGTTTATTGTTAGTGCACTCTTGGCGTTTTGTGTGTTTTGTTAATTAAACACAATAGAATATTGACCTTATACACAAATAACCCACTATTGTCCGTTGTATGTGATAAAGATTTACTAACATTTTAGTGTACATATGTCCACATGTAAATTTACCATAACAATAATATATTATAGTACTTTATCTACTCCCATGCTTTAAATTCTCTATAAAAGATTCTGAAACAGTTAGCTTCATTTCAACATCAAAACACCCAATGACATAATAACCATTATCTTCGAAACGGATGATTTAATGTTATACTGAATTTCATTATAACACTCCTTTGTTTCTTTTCGATCCCTTCTATGCAAAGGGTTTACTCAACAGACAGTCACATTCTTACTACTCAATGTGTGGTATCTCTAGGAATTTCAAAAAAAAAGAACATCTGTATGAATTTAAAAAAAAACATTGTCATTCACGTACGTTTCACTACCAGATTGCCGTGCGCCGTAAAAAAAGTAGGTTATTCGAACCCCCGCCATTTTTCTTCCATATTTTTATTGCTTTGTTTACAAAAAAATGAGCAAAAGTGTTACAAAAATGTGTTACTACACAAAATGTTAATTACTACTACAATAAATAATTATTTCATTTATGCTTAGTTTATTTGTACATACTCAGTAATGGATGATATTAGGTTACTAAGACTGGCTGGTTTAATGTTAGCAGTAAACGAACTGTTTCAGAATCTTTTATAGAGAATTTAAAGCATGGGAGTAGATAAAGTCTTGTATGCAACTGTTAATAATTAGGTATTAAAACACTCATGTGATACTATTATCACACTCTGCTTCGCCTCGTGTGATAAACACACATTCGTGTTTTAATACCCCTTATTATACAACAATTGCATAAATAACTATTATGATATACTATATATAAAATGAAATGCATATCAGGTTTATTTAACAAATTATTTAAAATATTTTTTGTTATATAAAACATATAACATTTATTGAGTAAACATTTAAGTTAATTTTATATAAATTATATATTGCTGGCATTAAGATTAGATATATATATATATATATTAATATCCGCTAATTAAAATATGATCTGTTAGAAATCAAATTGTTTCTAATCGAAAAATCAGTGGCTGAATGGTTTCTTTGATAAGATGTTAGATAATCGAAATTAAGATTTTTACTCATTTTGCTATTGGATCGTTCTGAGATTGCCGAAATCAATGAATTCATAGGTAATAATAAAATTTGAAAAATATCTTGGAAATGAATAAAGTAAACGAGTATAATAAAATTTTACCATTGCCCAATAAGTTATACTCATATTGCCTAAAATCCTTCCAATTGTTTAACTATGAATTTATTGGGGATAAATAAGTACTTTAAACGCATTGGAGACCCACGGATGAATACAAGTCTCCTTGTATTTATGACGACGCTTAGAATAAAGTCCATCACTTGATATAATGAAATATATTTAATTATTTATTTATTTATATGTATCTGTAATTGCTTAACCATATCTATCGCCGAAATAGCTCAGTTGGGAGAGCGTTAGACTGAAGATCTAAAGGTCCCCGGTTCAATCCCGGGTTTCGGCAACACGTATTTTTTAAAAGCACACCACTGCATGACTTCAATCAAAGATATGGATCTATTTGCGGAGAATTATTATTTAATTATATTTATTATGTATAAACATAATCAAAACTTACCTGAGACAATTAAAAAAGTTTAAAAATCTGATTTACTGAGGGCAAACTTTTTATTAGATGCAACTAATAAATTGAAAAGTATTAAGAATAAAACAAAGTCAATCAGTGGTTTATATTAACATATCGCACCTTTAGAATGAAAGTGACTTAACTTAAAATTCCTGAAAATCCAGATTTTATTATAAATTTACTTAAGCCTACTTTAAAACCCCATGGTGAAAAAGAGCCCGAATTATGAGTGAGAAAGGGAAAAAGGAAAAACCTCATACATCAGTCTCTTTAAATTTACTCAAGACCATACATTTTTGAAAACTTTCTTCGTCATTTCCCATAAATTGCAATTTTTGAGTTATGTCCCTTTCATTCTAGGGGTGCGATATCTGTCAAGAATCTCGGGCTTTTTCTTGGGATGAAGACATCGAGTGTCAAGCTGTGTTGCACGAATTCTTTGTTTTTGGTCCTTTATCGTACTTAAGTTTTATTTTGCCCTGAAGTATACAATTCACCTGTTTATTAATGAAGACCACGAGAGTGATTAATATTCGAACTGTCGATTAAAGTTTTGTACGACTGTAATGGTCGAAACGTGCGGAGGGAGTCGACATCAAACGTAACTTTATCTACATTATTATTATTATTTAAATATATATTTCTTTATTAGATAACGTTTTATGAAAATCTTATTGTAAAAACTTTGTAAATGTAGGTACTTTGAAAATATTTAACTATTTTTAGGGAATAATGTTTGTGAAATTGCATGTTTATTTCACTTATACCTCCTGGGTGACGTATTCTGTAAGTTATATAATTATTGTACTGAATAAAATATCAGTGTTCCTTCTTATAGTTTTAAGGTTTTTTTTACATATCATTAGTTAATCCGTGACAGCGATCCCACGTGATGGTCAGTGTGAACGAAGTCTAACTCGATGAACGCATTAGCTTTCAAATAGCAACTGTACCTTGTATTTTAGGCCACAGGCACTATCCGATCGAGTCTGATCTGGCCGAACGCATCGAAATAATTAAAATGCTTTCCTACACACGGATATTAAATCAAGATAAGTTAATTATTATAATTAACTATTGTAACTCGGTTTAATAATGTTTTATGAAGTGTACATTACACTGCTTATAGAAATAAAATTTCAATGAAGTAGATTAGATTTTAGGTTTTTTATGTTAGATAATAAAGATATTAATGACATCCTATGTACGAAAAATTACTTTTAGTGAAAAAGATTTTTTTATCAATGTCATTTTGGTGGTTTTCGGATCCTGTATTAATCAGAAACGTGAGATTAGTCTCAATAATGTGTAAGTAGCTTACGACTGACTTTATCGGATGTTTGCGCGATCCGATTCGGTCCCATACAATACGAAAGGAACACATTACATGTTTCGCATATCTGGCGATCAACTCATAATAAACTGATAATTAATTATCACCATCTTCATCTAATATGATTCGATGAATTTGGTATATGAGCTATTGCTACTAGGAGGCGGTGGTACTATATTAAAAGATTATCATGCTTTTAATTATCAGAAGCTGTCGGAAACTATCTGAGAAATAAAACACGCATGGCCGTATAATTATTATGTGAAACATATGTATAAATTTTATTGTTATTTTAAAATTATCAATTTATAATAAGTAGTAAATTAGTTAAATTTAATTTTATCGATTGTTTCCAATTTGTAAGTGTTAGAAAGAAATTAGAATGATTAAATTGAAAAATAATTAAATATTTTTAAAACTTACCGGTTATGGCCAAAAGGGCTAAGGCAGTTGAGATGAGGGTACTCATTGTTGTCACTGTGTTTTTTTTAATTGGGTTCTCAAGATGTGATGAGCACCGGATGCTTCCTTCCTCGCGGCCTGCGGTTTATATACTACACATGTACATGTCGAACACTGCGATTTGAACGGCCTAACGCGTCACCGACGTGAGAACTAAACCCTTCAATGTGCTCCGGTGCAGGTCTTGCATGGCTGCCTCAAAAGTTAGTACTTAAATTATGTTCCTTATCTGTTTTTTGGAATAACTTGCTTTAGTTTTTTTCTTAAGTAGGCTATACTCAGAGCTGTATAGGATAATTTAGTCTTGTTATAATCGTTTAAATTACTTAAAGCTTTTGTCAGTCAGTCCATTGTTACCGCTTAGTTTTATGTAGTTTATGATATAAAAAAAATTTGGTTATTATTATAAATATAGCTACTTGTATACTTATGAATTTTCTCTTGAAAATTTTACTACCATTATCTTTTTTAAACCTTAATTTGTTTTAATTTATAGCCCGCAATCCACAAAGCGACCGTTTCGAATACTAACAGAATTGACTATGCTATTTTCAATAAATGTGGTATAATTGTTACCTGATTAGCAATACAGGGTCGATTCGACCTTTGCACGCAACTTGAACATAAATGTACTCCGTTGCATTGCGAAGGTTAAGCCCGTAGGTCCATTCGTCCCGATGGTACCGAACAATAGATGAAAACAACCACCCCGAGATGATGTCAATTATTCTAACAGTCAAAACAACCATTGATTAGACTAATAATAAAATAAGAGTAATATCTAAATGTTATATAAATGCGCCAGAGTCTGGGACTCTTTTCAATCAGTAAAGAAACGCGAGGGGGATCGATTTCTTAATATTAATCAAAGTCGTCATAGATTTGCGACTTGCGTCAATCGTAAACGATCGAGCGAAGACATAAGTCTGAAGGTTCATTCGTTCGTCTTTCTCTGATTAGAAATCATTTTTTGCTGGTCCTAGGGTCTCTCTTATTTAAAACGGTTTACACCGATACGCCCGGGAAGGATTTAGAATCCATTAGCCTTCAAGGGGCTTTTTAATTATTGCATAGTATAGCACAAACTAGCGATATATGGATATGAAATTTCGGATTTGGATATAGATACGAATATATGAAAATATTTTACCGGTTACGATTACGGATATCAAATTATTTCGGATTATCTGATTGTTTCGGATCGTATCGGATATTAGATGATTTATGACTTGGAGAAAAATATAATGTATATTTACAAAGTAACAGTTTGACTTTATTTCTAGTCATTATATAGTATTATAATCACAACAAAAAACAAAAGCCTTAAAAATGAAATAATAAAAACTGTCTTCAATGAAAACGACGCGGCCAGTGTATCGGCTCGGCCGGCGAAAATCTGTCACGTTTTTATTTAGACTCTGCCGGTATCCGAAATTATTCGAAACTTTTTTTATCGGATTCGGTTACGGTTTCGGGTATATTTTTATTTCGGATATCCGATAGTTTCGGTTACGCTGACGGTGCTCCATCACGTCCCTGGTACACACCAGTCTTCCTCACCGACTCGGTCGAGATACGGCGCTAGATCCGTCTCGTTGGATATCGCTCGTTCGAAGCTCAGTATTGAAATGTGTTTACGGGTGTCGATTGCAGTGTTGGAGCGTTAACTAAAATGTGATTTGCCGCTTTGTCCACGACAAAGGGCCGCCGATGCCCCCTTGGTGTTACGGGCGGACAAAGGGGCGTTACTGTGATAATGTAAGGGATATTTATGTGTATTTGATGGCTCCATATCCCAGTTGGAAGTGACCCTGCTTGCCGAGCGAGGGATCCCGGTTTCAATTCCCGGCTGAGGCAGACATTTATGTGACAGATAAATGTTCGTTCTCGGGTCTCGGGCGTATGTGTGTATGTCCATGCGGCCCGCAACACAGGAAATCCTAGTGCGGGGTGTGTGTGTGTGTGTGTGTGAACGTTTATTTTGTGTGTGGGTCATTATTGTGTTGCTCATGTGCTATGCTTCCACGGTTTTCAAACACAGACAGAAATAAAATCTTATGCAAAGTCATTACTTTGCCATTATTTAATTAAATATGCTTCTTAATAGTGGTACAAAAAGAAACAATTTTAGTTAAACTTAGAATTTTTAGGTAACTCAGTTGAATGTGAAATTCAAAATAAGGCAATGAAAAGAAATTCGCACGGTAATGTCAAAATTACTAGTGTATAATTCGTTAAATATTTATGTACATTTCTTACGAACATTAACATATTTAGTGATTATTTATTTACATCATTGAAATATATGTAAGACACATACATACCTATAGATAAATCATTGCTAATTAATAGTATGGGTGCATTGCCTTTTATGCAATTTGGAAATACATAACATTATCAAGCATAACGATTTTATTGTCCACCCGAATTACATTCGAATACATTAATAAATCTATTTATAATTATTGTTCTTTATATAATTTTCCATGTAAGTTTCGCTTATTTACAATGAATATAAAGATTAAGTTTTTTCTGCTTGTCTTATTTTAAATGCTTGAAAAACACATTATTCTGTTCCACAAAACAACGGGTCTCGGGTTGAATTTTCAGCCAAAGCTGACATTTATGTTATAAACTAATTTATGTGTTATCGGCTCTAGATTGGTTGTGATGTATAAAACTCGTAAATAGATGAACATAATAGAGTTAGACCATTTGGACCATTTTGCACAGTCAATGAAAGCTGTCCGTCTGTCACGTGTCGAGTGGCCTCTGCAACTAACTTCAAGTAGGGTTAGCTTCCACCTCACTGTCTAATATAATACTTCAGCACATTACTGCAGCGCGGATCGATACAGAGCTTAGTGGCAACCCGAATGCTGGTTGTTCTGACGCCTTCGACGTGACCATGTAACGTACGCTTGAGTTCATGCCTCAAGTGCGCTAGTAATTGTCCTACTAGCAGTCACCCATCCAGCTACTGACCGCACTTGAAGTTACGTAATTTCGTTGATTACTCATGACTGAAACAAATCTTTCAAATTATGAAAGCTTCACTTCCAATAAAAATGATTCAAATTTTGTATTAATCTAATTTAATTTCATTTTTAAGTTGATTATTATTACAATTTACATAATAAAAAGTGGCAATTGATTCCTAGACGGTACAGCGCACTAAGTAACCTATCTATTTAAAGCTTATTATTGCTACCTCTTTCTTACCCGAGTAGTAATTCTCGGTACCTCTTAATCTAATCTGGGGTCGACGCAACATATATAATATCTATATGTTATTTTGCACTCAAGCTGACTTACTGAGATCGACTCTCGTTTATAAAACTCTCGACAACACGACAGTTATTTTCATGCTGGTCTACAAACGACGAACTTTACCATCACACGTAGGAGCGAATGCCGCTGAGACGAAGAAATATGTAATACAGACCTTAAGACTTGGACTATGGGGTGAACAGAGCCCCTTGTACCTCCTGTAGTCTGTTGTCCAGGCCATCTATTTTGTTTTCGGATTTGGCTCCTATTGTAGGTATAATGGGTACATTAATCAAAACATTAAAGTTCAGTTCGTATTTTAGCTGTTAAATATGTCCATGCATTACAGCTCGTCGTTTGTTATGTGATGGCGGACTGCATATTTTTTTATGTTAATAAGCGATAAACGAGCAGACGAACCACCCGATGGTATGTAGTCGCCGTCGCCCACGGACATCAGCGAGACCAAAGTTGACCGATGCATTGTCGGCCAGGAAATGAGAAGGAGGTAAGAAAGAAAGTACCGGCTCTCGAGCCCCTAGAAATAACATGACGGGTCATTTGGCGGCTGACTCTAGCAAGAGGGTGGTAGCTAGCCAGGCAGGCTTCACGAAAAAATAATAACACCAGTAATAATATTAATGACTTAATAATGTTACGTTTTAGTGAGGAACGCGGGTCGACCATTAAACAATAGCCACTTTAACACTCTTTTATTACACAACCGAAATGGCGCGGGATACAACCTCGCACGCACATATATGAACAAAGATACACATACTTAATTAATAATATTATTGATATTTACATTACAGAAAAGAGCAATCAGAGCTATATACAGATTAAAGTCACGTGAGTCTTTAAGAGAAAAATTTAAGGAAATAGGTGAACTCACCGTAGCCAGTCAGTATATATTATTTATTATAAAAAAATTAAATACGTATAAGCAGAAAAGTGATACATCTTTATATCGTCTTCAAAAGGTTCAGCGTTCCTGTATGGGGCTTGGAGTTCGTTTTTACAATAAGATTCCTAAGTTGATACGCGAGTTGTCGGCGAGTGGAACTTTAAAGCGACGCATTAAAATACAACTTATGGGCAAAGGATATTATAGTATAGATGAGTACATTAATGACAAGGACGCCTGGAAATAATAGTGTCGAAACCAGTTCCGCACAGGTCTAAACTTTTGTAATTACCATGTGTTGTTAAAAAGATGTGCTGAGGAGTTTCTTTCGCCGTTTCTTCTCGTCATTGTTAAAGCACCTTTTCGCAACGGCGGTTGAAGCAAAAAATGACGTTCATGAGTGTATTTATTGAATACCTATATGATTAAATGATTTTGAATTTGAATTTGATAATAATAATCCTTACGGAAAGCCCTACTACCAAGCAGGCTACTCCATAAAGTATGTTACTCCAAGTATGTTTACGTTCATTTCGAACTCGGTAAACTCTTCACGTTTAGATTAAATACTGTGACGTAAACCAATCGCGTAGCAGACATTTTCATACAATCATAGAGTTCTCAGCGCCTAGGTATGGTACAAATGATCGGAAATAGCGATTGAGTGATCGTCGTAAGATGAGAGATGTTGCGAGCGTAGCCTACCTCGCTAGTTCTTAGAGTTCCTGGCTCACATATGTACCTCGGAGATATGTATGGAGATGTGTACTTATATTACGAAAAACTTATATTTACAGATTTTTTACGACATTTAGCAAATAATTAACAAATCATTCATCCATCATTGTCCGGAATCGTTCATAAATAATTTAATGGAAGAAAGACATTGTAAGGTAACTAGCGTACCTGAGAGTCGTACCTTTACCTGTCATACTGTACACTGAAACCAGAGCTCAGTAGATAGTAGATACTGAATTCCAAACCAAATGTAAGTAGTTTGTAGAGCAATTTATGGAAAATGTGTAAAGTTATTAATGACCAGTATGTGAGTATATCGGCTGAGGTCTAAGGCATAACATTAGTGCTGTATTTGAGGATTTTTAAAAAATGAATGTTAATCTAGGTCAGCATAAAAAGAAAGGCAAACACATGACATTTTTTCACCATTTAAACCAAAAAGATGAAACTTGCTAATTTTCCTGTTTAAATATCTAAGCAAATTTTGACGTCTTTAGAGCGATTTAGAGAACATATACGTAAAAAAATTTGCATACGCTTAAATATGTAACGGAGAAACATTATTTAGTTAAAAGGCGACCTGGTGGTATTAAACGCATATTTAGATTGTGATGGAAAATTTGCTCCGACAATAATTTATCCACTGAATGACCTCAAATCGAAGGTCACTACACTTAGGTACTTTAATGAGATGCTGAAAAATGATGTGTATAATTTCACAATCAATTGGTGTAAATATAATAGGTATATACAAACATATACACTCTTGGACATTTTATTCTAGGTGTCACTTTAGATTGTAAACTTACAGCAGATCTGATGAACGACCAGCAGAGTTTGTTTATCTTTTATATTTTTTTTTGTAATATTGCGTATTTATACGTATTTTGCGTATTTTGCTTTTTATTGCGTATTTTGCTCTTCATTCAGCTGCTACTGTTTTGATATTGTGTTTCTAAAAAGATTAAAGATGTCCTATTTATAAATTATAATAAATTGAACAGAAGAAAGGTATGCTTAGCGCGGCCTCACAAGGCATTTATAGCAATATAGTAAGTATTAGTAGCGAGAATCCACAGATTGCCCAGTTGCAGCACTTACTAATATACTGTAGCGACACAAGATATCAAGTTACTCCAGCGCCAGTACATTCGCACTTAAACATGAGCAACTTCAGGATATCGCGTATGCGCCGGTTTGAGCCGCGATATTTGTGCACCTTCAGTGTGTTCCCGTCCTCGCACATTGTCATAAGTGTAGTGTAATAATCTCGGTAATAAAGTACGTGCAGAAACGCTATCTTTAATTTCGACGGTACCAACAATACTAATATAATTGAAATATTTTTTAAAATCTATTTCAATTTCATTTAGGCTAGTCGCTAATGTTTTCCGCCACGTTCGATTAAAATTCAGGTAGCGTAGACCGTCAAATAATATTCATCACACTCGACAGGCGGAGCCTAGGCGTCATAAATCACGGAGACGGCCCGCGTTAATTGTTAATGAGTTCTATAGACTGGTTCGCCATTATTTATTTGATGGTATGAACGCTTTATGGTTCTATGTTGCTTGTTTACGACTGTGGGTGGGGCTTGGCGTTTTGTCGACGGTTTAGTGAACGTTTTCAGGGGACACATAGTGAATTCCCGATCTTTAATTATTAAGTATGTTAACACACTAAAGAGCTACTTCAGATTTGTGATTGCAGATTGTTCCTGCAATTTTTTTTCTGTATTATATATTAGGGATCGTTTATTAGACTTTTTGTAAGCACTTACGGAAGCAGCTAAGTGTGCAGTTTATAACTACCTATAACCAAACAATAAACATGAGGCAGATTCAAGAGGTTCATTACAAATGTGAGATACATGTCAGTTTTGTTTAGGTTTAATTATTTCTCAATCAATAATAATAATAGTCTTCATAATTGTATCTGCTTTCGTGATAGATTTCATCTTCAAATTAACTATAAAAGTGTGCTAAATTAGAATTGATTATAAGAATAAATGCTTTCATTTTTTAACTCTTATGAGGTGAAATTTTTGATTCAAATTTATAGTGATTAACCGTGTCATATATGTTATTTCATAAAAAAAAATGTTCTCAGTCGGCGAATATGTTTGGTCGGGTGACTAACATGTCGGCCCCGACCGGGAATCGAACCCGGGACCCCTCACTCGACAGGCAGGGTCACTACCAACTGGGCTATGGTGTCGTCATTACAAAAACCAATAGCTTATTGGGCGAGACACCAATCTTGAATGGATATTGTGCTCAATTGATTTGAGCGATCTCGTAGATTTAACACCACGTGTATTATTTTTCGTTTCAACGAGTCCTTTGATAGACAGTTTGAGTGGCAGCCGCGTCTCATCTTACATCTGGGCCACCTCCCCACTCTTTTATGGGATGTAAATAGAACATGACTCCATGAGATCGTTATTATAAGTTTTTCAATTGCAAGATTATAAAAATATATATTATATTGTTGATTTTAAATAATATTTAAAACATAATCAAATTTACCATGTGTATACATTTAAAAAAACCTCGTTGGACCTGCTTACGTCTCCAACTACCTAAATTAAATGTTTTAAATGGCTATAGGTGTATGTAGGGTACGTATGGATAGATTAATTCTTCGATGTGTAATATCACACAGGATTGACCATCACAAACGATGTGGTGCATTGAATTGCATTTAAAGTACAAGTGACATTAGACAGAAACCTAGTTTTGCTTTGTCAAGTCAAGAATTTGGATTGGGTTCCAAATCGTCCTACAGTTCATCTTAACAGTAGTTTTCCGGGACAAGGCTACATAAAATTACTGTGTCAGGTTCCAATAGATAACTGTTCGTAATATAACCCTCACTTATCAAACAAATCTTCAAAAATGATGGAGAGCTTTCAGTAGAACTTACTTTACTTACGAACTTACTTTTTTATTTAAGTCTAATAGTTGATGAGATGAGTTTTATGAAATCGTAAAAATCTTTCTTTTACCCTGTAACTTATCAACTAAAGGAGATCTTTCGGAATTCCGGAAGCAATAAGATACAACGGATTTTTTTTTTGAAAATTGGTTTGAAGGTATCTATTATTGTACCGTTCTTGAGATACTTAATATTTTTATATATAATTAGAAGCTTGCCCCGACTACGTTCGGGTTAAATAATAACTATTATACATATATGAATACAAAATATATAACCTGTCTAACGGAGAAATGTGCGTTGGAAATAGTAAAATATTTTTTTAAATAAGTGCCGTCGTCACTTAGTCGTTAGTTGGATATTACTTTTTGCATATATACAAACTTACAAAATTCGTACTCTCTCTTTATAATATTAGTATAAATTGTATAGACTTCAGAAATAACTGTGTTTTTCATATTATTTTTTCGACTACGGAACTCCTTATTGTATGTGGTCCGACCAGCGCTTAGTCATTTAATTTTTTTATGAGACGCCTAGACAAATTTATATAAACATATTTTAGATAATCATCTACGGTATCTATCCCTCAAAGAACATGATTAGTTAAATTAAAAATACACTCGTCGAAACCAGAAGTGGGCATAGTCAACTGATCATAAACTACACTGAAGTCTATCGGCTATGGACAACGCGTACAGGCGCCAGACTATTTTCGTATAAACATGTTCGTGGAGAGAATCTAAAACGTTGTGTTATGTTAAGGCGTAGTCCGCTTAATCTTTTAGCGGCCCACTGCCGTCCGAATTTCGTTTCATGAGGGCCAACCTCAGCATCGGACATTCTTCTGCCATTCGGAGGCCTCCGACATAGCTTAACGGCCGCTATCTAACGACAGTTAGCCGGTCCGAATGTTTAATGCATCGTCCAAAACATAAAAAAATTCCTCACAACTGCCACGAGCGATCCAAATCCTGACCACGGCTGCAGCCGATAAACTGTCAGGCGAAACATGAGTGATAACATTCGTTGAGCTATATGACACATTATGCAATATGGTTAGTTATATTAAATTAAAACAGATATTCTTTCGCAAAATAGGTTAATAACTTTGGTTTCATTCTTTATTCTTATTCATCTTTTTTTTTAATGAAAGGTACTTATATTGTCTGTAGTTTTCCGGCCATTATGTGAACTCTGAAATTTTAACCCGTTGATATTCACAGGTGGCCAATAGGTATAGGTACGTTACAATAGCTATTTAGGTATTCCAGTAAGAAAAATTTTATGAGCATATAACGGTATATAAATTATGAGATCCAAGGTTTGGTTCCCGGCTACAATTATTATTTTTATTTTTCTATCGTGATTACTATTAGCTCAATGCATGGACATTGCTCAAGGTTGTAAAATACAAACATTAGGAACACTATTAGGGCTAAGCATTTTAAAAGATCTCAGATTCCTTTCAACTTGGCCTTAACATTATATTTCAATACAAGATTCGAGATTGTCTGCAGCCGATGGCTCTATCATTCAATTGAATTTGATCGCAAATTACTTATCATTTTTAGCGGGGCATTAATAATCTGACTAAAACTGCTTTACGTTTATTCAGCCATTCACATAAATGTTTATCATCTTTTAATTTTGAATAAAACTGCTTTACGATCATTCTGCCATACACACAAATGTGTATCATTATCAAAAATCCCTTCTTCTGTAGAGGACCTGCTCATTATTTACCTTACATGAATGTATGAGACTTCAAATGAGTAAGCAGGCATTTATATCTACCAAG
This sequence comes from Megathymus violae, assembly GCA_003671415.1. Classification (NCBI taxonomy): domain Eukaryota; kingdom Metazoa; phylum Arthropoda; class Insecta; order Lepidoptera; family Hesperiidae; genus Megathymus; species Megathymus violae. Next base: position 8,440,856 of record PDGT01000007.1, read on the forward strand.
TCATCAACCATTAAAAATATTTGTAAAGACCCGAGATCACGTGATAATACCCAAAGCTTAAGCGTGGTTTTTTAAGTTAATTATTTAAAATAATATCTCATCGATGTGGCTGAATTTCTTTCGTTTGTCAATCACTTCTGTAAGTTTCGCTTACTACTTTGGAGCCCACTCTGCTACTGTCTACTCAGGTTCGTAGATAAGTGTATTCCTTGGCTTTTTAGGGATTCCATTCAATACAATACGACAATTAAATATTGTTTATTCACACTATTTATTAAAACATAGGCCACAAAATACAATATTATAATAGTAAGTAATGTTAAAAATAAGAACAAATCATCAATATGTTCAGCTGTACACAATAAGTAGGATTATGTCCATTCAGAACGATCAAAACTACAAAAATCGAAAAAAAGTATTATAACTAAACTAACCACTTTTTTTTAAACTCAAAACGGGACGTGGATACTTTACCTGTATGGACCATACTACTAATATTAATATTATATAGACGCCAGTGGGCAGGTTGACAGTGAAAATAAACACAACTTTTTAATGATCTTTCTTAATGATCGGTCGACCGTGATGCGGTCTCGCACCGTTCGGCGCTTGTGTCTGACATGCTCCGATATTTTAAATTTTCGCGCGGTTTCAGAAAACGGGACTATTTTGCATCCCAGATCATCGTTTGGGGACAACGGGACAGGTAGTTGAATAAAGGGACTGTCCCGTTCAAAACGGGACGTATGGTCACTTTAATTATAACTGTTGTGTACGATTTAAAACGTATTTGCTCTGGGCCAGTCGTCAAGTCACGTCAAGTGTCAGCCATCAACGACCTTGGGTTATTAACTGACAAATGGGACAGGCGACATTAAATTTACATAAACCCACCATACACTTAGAATTTTCAGTTAATAATAAACAAACAAAGTCAATAATGGTGACAGAATTATCATTAGAGAGAAAGGAATACCAACGACCAAAGTGGGTTCTGCTAGAATGAGTTGTGGAAAAGTGAAGGTCCATGTACTTACCTCACAAAACTATCTATATATATGAAAAAAACTATTTTAAATACATCTGTAACTGTATTTACTTACACCACTTTTCCCAACTGACTGGTTAGTTCTTCACGTTATTAAGTATATTGAGTCTAAAACATTGTCCTTTCTGCAACTAGAAAATAGAATATAAACGTTATGAATATTTATATTCTAAATCTTACATAACAAATTTTTCTTTCTCACTTCTCCTACAACCATTTGTAGTATGAAGTATAAGTTATATTTTTTGGTACTAAAATTGTAGTGAATCTAAAAGCAATATAATTATTGTACTATATTTCTAGGATTGTGGCAGTAGGTATTAATACTACATGGTTGTTTTTTTATAAAATCAATAATTTTGTTGAATCTTTAATAATACCAAATCTTTGCACTATTTAGATACAAAATCTGTCACAAAATTACTGTATTACCTATAATCATATTCATTCAGTTTCAATGTTAGAACTTATAATTCATTTGTAAGTAGTGTAGAAACTTTAGGAATTGCAATACATTGGTACAGACCTTTAATAGCATTCTGGTTCAATTTGAGGTTTTTGAGTTGCAACATATGATGTTTCATTTATCTAATAATAATTATTAGTGTTAGACTGCATTCTCACCTGATGGTAAATGGAAATGTACTCCATATACCAACGTACACACAACAGAGTGCACTAAAATGCACAGATCATAAATTATCATACCAAGAACTGTGAGAAGGTACTGCACATTTGTGGAATTTATAGAACTGATATACATGTGAGAATGGTCATTTTTATAGCCTTCATGTCTATAATAGAGAAGCAATAGTATTTTCTAATAAATATTCAGCAATGTAGCTAGATGGGTAGAAACCCAAATATCACTCACTTAACCTTGCTTAATCACTTGATGTTACATATAAATTACATCACAAAAGAAACACTTTTGAGTGTCTATCAATGTCTTAACTTTGTACCATCATATTAAAGTCATCCATCATCATCCATCCATCAGCCTTTGGAGGTCCACTGCTGGACATAGGCCTCCCCTAACTTGCGCCACTCTGATCGGTCCTGAGCCCTCTGAATCCAGCGGATGCCCGCTGTTTTCTTCAGGTCGTCAGTCCACCTGGTCAGGGGGCGTCCTATGCTCCTTTTTCTGAGACGTGGGCGCCATTCGAGGACCTTTCTTCCCCAACGGTTATCGGTCCTTCGATCTATGTGCCCAGCCCATTGCCACTTCAGCCAGCTAATTCTTTGGGCTATATTAAAGTCAATTAAAAATAATTAAATCACTATAGTAACACAAAAAAGGAGCAGTAATCCTATTCAATACAGTAAACTACAAATTTATAAGTCAAATCTATATTTAGATTTTCATCAACCAATATATCTACAATACCTTATCTTAGGAAGACATACTGACTTCATTATATGGACACATTATTGTGAATCATTTAACCTGCTGCATTTTAACATTGGTCAAAACAATGTATGTAATGTCATACATTATATTTTTCAAAGTAAAGTAAGGAGATATTGTTACATTTTATAAAACACAACTACAAACAAGTTTATACAAACATACTCACTTAGTATCAACAGGCAATAAGTATGAGAGCAAAGGACAGTTTTTTACTAGACATGGAGTTTTTTTGAGTGCTGCTGTGTTAGAACTTAACCGAAGACTTAAGGTTGTCTCACCATAGATTGACTGATATGAAATAAACATACTATCATTACATATTATTTTGTTTAGTGTTTAATCACATAGGTCATAAACCAGCGGATGCTATCTTTGTCAATTAAGTTAAGCAGATTTGGAGCTTTAATGGTATTTCATAGTAATCAAGATTTTTATGTATTGTCCATGACTAAAGATAAAGGTCAAATGTTTTAGTTATATTAGAAGTCCTATATTTTCTTATTTTATAATGCTTTCAAGCAATAATTCCATATAAAATATAGAATCAATAGTGTCCCAAATAAAACTTTTTATTTATCAATTACTGTCAGAATCCATTAATTGTTTTTGTAGTAGTTTCTTCATTTTTTCTGGTACGGGGACTCCCGAGTGTGCAGGCTTTGGTCGACGTTTCCAAGCCGATTTCTTGACACTTTTAGATACACTCCCTGGCATCTGAACTGGTTTGTTTTCCTTGGACTTTGGGGTTGATACTTTTGGTACTGTACTGGTCCGTGGTCTCGTCTCCACACTAGCCCCTGAAAAGCGCCATACAACGTACATTTCTCAGTATCAGACACTCTTACATATGTACTTCAACAGTGATGGGTCACTGTCATTTAATTATCAGATATACGGAAACACTATGAAGTAACTCAATGATTTATTTGTGTAATTACCTTTTAAAGAAATCTTTTCACCGTGTTTCTTTGTAGACATCGCTTTTTTTATGGTCACTGGTGAAGACTTGGGCTTTGTTGAATTTGTTTTGCCGACAACAGTTTTTACTTTAGGTGTTGCTTTAGGCGTATCCCTCGGTGCCATTATACCAGTATCAAAATAACCTTTAATAAAATATTATAACCACGCCACCACTAATATACCACAAATTGAATAAACATATAATAAGATCGAGTTCAATTTCAGTCCAATAATGAATCAAATTGAACTTCAAATCCATTCAAAAATAACGAATGCAACTACCACAGAGTAGGGATTTTCATTAAATATCGATGCATCGAATCCATTCGAAGTTTACCCATAGAGTTAATATAATAGTAACTCTATGGGTTTACCGTACGAAACATCACATAGATTTTATGAATCGACATATAGACAAAGAATTTTTCTTTACCGACGCATCGATTTATTTTACATAATGACATTAAGTTAATGCATAAATCAAAGTTCACAACAGCACAATTTATCCATACATTATTCTTAAATTACAGCATGCGAAATAAGTAACTGTAACGCGAAGTGTGTGCGTCAAGTTAATTTGAACAAGCAAAACTGGCGCATATCTGATGCAGCGTTTGTTAATAGCACGTCTAAAATTATTTTCGTCTGCTGGACAGAATAGCCGACAGCAAGAAATATGATTCCTACGAAGTATGTATGTTTGTATGTATCTCTGATTTGATTTTAACAGCAAAAAAGATAATAATTTATATTTAAAATTAAATCTAAAAGTATTTACATTAAAATTCTACATCAGAGTCTTCGTCATCCATATGAATTACGAATTCTTCTGCCAGATGAGATTTCTTCAAGTCTTCATCTTGGAGTTTTTCTGCATGCTTCACACAATCTTCCTAGTTCTTTTGCGAAACGTTCAAAATTGCTTCATGCAGTAACACTTCAGCGTCTGCAATTTGCAAGTATTAGGTGGGGGTAATTATGAAAAACAAATTACATAACAATTGACAACAATGATCATAACATAATAATATCGCAGCACCCTTTGTATACCGCACCGCCGCCGTACACTGCCTTTGATGACTCATTTGTTTTTATCGATAATGGCGTTGCGCCCGCGCAACATGCTCACCGCTCTAGCCGGCTTATCTATTATGACCCAAACTGCACGGAAATAAAAATTATACTATACGCTAGCGGAAAATATTATAAGATTAAAATAGAATATTAAACAATAAACTACTGTCGCAGTTGTAGCAATAGTACAGAATACCCATAAGTAGTAAGTATACACATCACTATGAAGTATTACTCTACAATTACTTTGCATGTAAATCCATTAAATTTCAGCCGACGAACTTTCTGTATTCAACTGGAAATAGAGAATTAAATGAAAATAAATAGGAGATTAGATTTGGATGAAGAAGTGAAAGAAGATTTGGATGGAATATTATTAATTAAGGCAAATTATTCAATTATGTTTTCTGGCTGAAATATACAAATTTAATTCAGAAAAAGAAAAGAAAAAATGTTTAATTGTAGCGGCCATGGATGGATATAATATAATATCTTTAATGATACAAATCCAGAGCTGATGATACAAGTTCACTGTTAACCGTTAAAACGTTTTAATAAAATAATGGTGGTGTTGTGATTGTTTATATTAGTAGTTAAAAATGATTTAAATATTTAGATTATTCGTAAATTAGCATCTTTTACCCTTATAGGTCAAAACTAGATGTCACGATACGGTATAAGTCCACGTGACATGACATATCACGAAACAATGCAATTACATTTCTATGAAGCCAATGTGGTTTTCTACGTCACAGGTCATACGTATCTTATTCTTAGCAAATTTTTCATTACAGTACGGTACTGTGGCAGGATATGTGGATGTAAATAATGATGGTTTGTGTGGCTGAGAATCAAAGTTCACTTGCAAATTAGATTGCTAATAGCATAACTGGGGCAAGAATAACTATTACTTAAGTGATTAAATAAATGGAATCAAAAAAAGTATATGTTGAAATAAATAACTTTCTACAAAGCTAAATATATTTTGATATCATGACAAATACCTCAGGGTAATAATTGTTAAAAAATGTTAAACAATTGTAAATAAACATGGCAACATTGTTATCTATTTTCGCGACGTCCATCTTTAATCTTTGATGTGTTGTGTTATTAACAAAATTGTTAGAAAAATATTATCGTGTCGAATATATACGGTTGTTTTAACTGAGACAAAAGTTTGAGCTGAGCAACACGACTTATCGTAACTTTCATTTACTCACATGTAGCTACGAATTCGTTGTCGAGTGTTTATCAAAAGTGTCACAGTTACATTATCGTTTGTTCCACTAAAAAGTTTCACTGTAATGCTCTGCTATTGACCTAAGTGCTAATTGGCCAACCTTCAAATGTTTTCATTAGCTTTCATTTGAGATAAATAGTGCACGTTGCAAGAGGCGGGATTTCCTGTGGTTAATATTTATTGTTATCATAACAGATGAAGAATTGTGAAAATGGATAGGCTGAATCAGTTGCGAGGCGACGCTGGCGCCTCGCGGGACTGTACACTAGATACATCGTCGTTGCTAGGTGAGGCCTACATGACTGCGAACGATAGTTCTAAATATTTTTCTCTGTCAGAAGAAGATTCCAACCCTACTGTTTCACTGCCAAAGGACGAAGTGGACGATGTCACTGCAGATAGCTCTATATCGCACGCGGAGCGCATCATATCAAATTTGTCGCCGATTCCTAAAAAGAGTGAATTGGACGGATTCAAGATTGGAGAACAGATTGAGGCAGCAAACATCTTGTCTGGAGGAGTCAATATTTTTGATGATAATGAAAACTCATATGATGGAGATGAACTTGTCATTGATGATGCGGTAGCAGAGGGAGATGATAAACCTGCAGAAATAAAATTAGATGTAAATGAGGAGACATTCGAGAAAACTGATAGATTAGCTGACACAATGGAAGATGTGGAAGCTGCTATTCCAATCAAGGACACAGAAGTGGTACTACAGATCGATGGTAATAATGTGGATGCTATAGATATTGGTAATGGATTGTATTTGTACAGAAAGGATGGAGAAGAGGAACTTGCTGCAGTACAAATATTGCATGATAATGAGCAACAACCTGATATTAAGTTTCTTAAAGTGCGGTGAGTCAGTATATTAATATATGGTTATATTTAGGAATCACATAAATAATCTACTAGTTTTTTTACCTGAATATCTTTATTTTATGTATATTTTTATTTGTTTTTATTCCTTTGGTGGCAAAGTTACAGATTCAGATAAAAAATGTGTTTATTGCTTCCTGCTTGGCTATCAATGTGGTCACTTGCCATCTGATTGACAAAACATTACTGTAGCAATAAATTAATTAACAGTAGGACTTTGTTGAATATTTGGAAAATTAAAATCTATGAGTATTTAATCTATGAGTTCATATTGTCTATTCCTTTAAGAGATGCATCTTCAATCTATAATTATATATTTTTTTTACATAAAATAAGTTAATGCTTGTCAACAATCCCATCTGATGGTAAGTGGTGACAAAATCTAAGATGTTCAACGCTCTAAGTTATAAAAGTCTCTTAAAGACTCCCGCATCATAATATATATTTGTATAGGTATGTCTACATACAAAAAGAAATTTTTGTAATAAATAATAATAAATCATAAAAATAATTACATTTTTATGTAAATATAGTGATAACATGTGGGAGCAAAAAAATGTCTTGTTGTATATTGTAATAATGTGGTTGCTGTGGTTGAATACTCGCTACCACAGTGATAAATTTCAAATAGTAAGTAAACAGTAGAAATAATGTAAAAACAGTGTGTGTTTTAAAATGAAATTATTGATTAAATTAAATTTAAAATCATTTATTCATTTAGATATTTTGTAAATACACTTATGCACATAATTTTTTCCTTCTACTACCTTTAATTATTATTTTATCACTATTGGATCAATTAAAATATTGCAGGGAGAATGCGGAGGGTAACCTGGAAGTATATGAAGAAATTGAGATTGAGGTCCCTAAAGAAGTGGTATGTTGTTAATTTGATGTTGTTGTAATGATAACCATTATTTCTTGACATTATCTTGGTACAGTGTGTACAATTATTAGTCTTTTGATCCTATTTATATTTCTGTAAACACCAAAAATACAATAACCAAATCACTAAAAACAATAAAGATTGGTAAGACAGCCATTAGTAACAAGTTTATAGTGGAAGTAAAAAGTAGAGCAGATTATAAATTAGTTTTATCTCTATCAATAGATGTAATTCCAAAAACACATACTTAATGACATAAGAATGAGAAACAAATATTTTAATGAATGTTGTAAAAGGAATTTTATTCAATTTGAAATAAAAATTTAGACAAAAAAAAGTGTAGCTTTAAAGCTTATTTACTATATAACAATTGAAATTTTAATTATTATGAATTTTTTACAGCCTACAAAGGAGGGGATGGTCTTTAAAAATAGTACACAAATTCCTTTTAAAGATATAAGTAAAGACATTGAGCCTATCAGTAATAGACTTAGTGAAACTAAAAATCAAGCAGTAACTAAGGACATTTCTACTAGTGAAATGGAATTAGATGTGAATAAAGATAATGCTCACCTAGAGTCTAGAACAGAAGTAAATTTAAATGGCAAAATGATGAAATTTAGTGAATCTCGGAAGTCTCCTGTTATAGGCACCTTTACTCCCATGACATATCATTCTACTCCAAATAAAGAAGGTATTCCACTTACTAAAACAATGGTAGACCTTCAGTTGCATCCTAATAGACATTCTGAAAATGTTAAAAAGACTATTGAAGTGCACACTGATAATTGTAAACAGAGATTGTTGGAAACACCAACTAAGAATATTAAAGATTCAAATGAACACAACAAAAGTTTAGTACCTATATCATCAGATAAAGATGTTCAGAATAATATGTTTGTTGATGGTGCAGATCACACCAGACAAGAAAATGATAAAGATATAAACCAGACACTAAATGAAAACAAAACAGATGAAGTAATTCCTATGAAAGTCAATGATGGTGAAAAAATAGAAAACTTTGAGTATAATATTAATGACGAAAAGACTGAGAACTCTGCTGTTACAATGCCTAACACAGCTGTACCGAAGCCTTCAGTTTCTCCTGATGAACCATGCTTATTAAATATCAAACCTCTCAATGATGGAGATAATGTGTTATTGATGCCAAAAAGACCTCTTAGTGAGACATGTTCTAAAATAAATGCTGATATTTGTGCACTCCAAGCTCATGACAAAGTTAATGATGGATTAAATGCAGAAATTGAAAAAGGAATTCATAGTGAAGGTATTCAATTAAAAAATATTCCAGTTTATGATGGTATTACAACAGGTAATAATACTATTGTCAATGAGCAAGAAAACAAAAATATCAGCAGTGATAATGATATTACTCAAATAAAAGAGAAAAACTTAAAAAAAACAGATAATCAAAATATAAGTGATGTTATAGTAACAAACAATGAAGTAAGTCATACAAATAACCATTTAAAAACTACACAAAACCAAAATGATTCAGTAGAAAGAAATAAATATGGGAAGCTGCCACAAAAGGATTTTGATATTAAGGATATGACTAACGTAAATAAACATGGAAATGATTCAGAGGAAACGTTAGAAATTTCACCCATATTAAAATCAAACCCGGAAATAAAAAAAAATAATAGAAAAATAGAAACATTAAACCCTTTAACTAAACATGTAAAGATAGTTACGGATATTGAAACCAAAGATTCAGAAACTCAGTTTCTGCAAACGTCAAAAAGCCCATTACATGATTCAATGGAAATAATAAATAATCCCAAAAAAATTAATCCTTTCCAAGATAAATCTGTACCTGTTAACTTAAAACCTGCTGAAATGAAAACGAACTCCTTGTTATCTCAACCTGAGCCATATGTAAATGTATTGGATAATTTGCCCAAAAATAAATTATCTGAGTTGAAACAACAGGATAATGATTGTAAAATCACTCTACCTGAAACAGAGGAAATGAAAAGTGACACAGAGTTAAACCCCTTGAAGCACAAAAATAAGCTTTTTATTGTTGATTCTCCGTCATCTAAAAGTCTTAAAGTGGATAATATAACTTACGTAAAAAAAAATGAGTTTGAAAAAAAAAATAAACCAGGTAATATGCCTAAAGGATTAGTTGAAAAGGTTAATGCAAAGTCGAATGAAATAGAAATTATTTCGTCTAAAGAAGAGAAACATACTTCTAACTCTACTCCAAATGAGGACAAAGCCTTACATAAAAATTCAGTTACTATTGCCCAAAGTTGCAGCCGTAATTCTTCGCTAATAATGAAAGTTGACATACAAAAGAAAAATGAACCTAAACAAAAATTACCGATAATTTATAAAAATACTAAAATTGCTTTTCTTACCTCAGACTTGAAACTTCCTCATACCACCCAAAATGTTTCAAATGAGGCTGAAAAAAGTAAAAATGAAACTAAAAAGGAACATAGTAAAGTAAGCAAAGTATCTATACCTAAACCTACAACTAATTATAAAGCAGCTGTTCCATTCGGAAAGTGGACTGAAGCTAACAGACAGGAATTTTTAAATAAAATAAAAGAATCTAAAGTTCCTATGAATACCTCGAATACAAAACAACTGAAACAACCAAATGACTTGAACAGAAGAGACATACTCCAAAAAATTGACAGCCAGAGACAATCTAATATTGCTTCAACAAAGATTCAAGAATTAAATATTTTAAACAAAATTAAACTTAAACACGAAACAACAGCCTTTACAAGCAAATCAAATGTTACTCAAAAGGAAAAGATGAAGGATAGTAAAATTTCAGCTTCAATTTCAAAAGCAGAAGAATCCGTTTCTGTCATTGCTGTTGAAAATACGTCGGCCCTTGATAATAAAGTGAATAAAGAACATCAATTAACAATTGTTCCTGTTGATATGTCGAGCACGGCATTCAGTAATAAAAAAGATTCAGTGGAACGGAAAGAAATAAATAACCAGGATCTTATTGACAAAACTATTGAGGGTATTATAAATAGAGCAGTTACAGCAAAATTAGGCCAAGAAGATAAAAAGCTAGATATTGAGTCTTTAGAGAAACCATATAACGTAACATCTTATACACCTGTTTCGCTAGATGAAATCGAATCAAAAATGAATGAATTGCATGGTATCCCCTTTGTAGAAAGACCGCCTCATGAACTACCAAAAGTTTTTGAACATGAGAAAAGTGTTACAACACCAGATTTATTAACAGTAAATAAAGGTAGTAAATTACCTAGTGATATGTCATTTATCAATAAATCTCAAGAAGAAAATGAGCATAGAAATAATCAACCTATTATTACTCCAGTAAATGAAGAATCAGACGAAGAATTTATAGAACACGAACCTATAACTGGAGATATAGAGTTGAATAAAAACACTCTATTAGTTCAAGGACCAATGAAGGGTAAAATATATACTCAAGAATCAATAGGTACTAAATTAAATTGTGACTCTAAAAAAGAAAAAATTATTACAGAAAATGATTTTGATAAATTTGCTAGAAGGAACTCTATCACGTATGAAAATTGTCTAACTGTGAATTTTGATGGCAAAGAACATCATAATGTTGTGCAAACTGTAGTCGAAAGAGAGGCTGTGCCAAAGAAATTATCAAGAAATGAAATAATGCTGGCCGAATCAAAAGCCAAATCCCATAAACAATTAGGTGCGCGTCATGTCAATTTCGCCAGTAAGATTCCAACTGCGACAAAGACAACACAAGAGGAAGAATCGTATAATAAAAGTTACCAATCCAAAGTTCAACTTGCATATCAAACCGTAATGACCGCTAAACGTCAGCAAGAATGTCCTATAACTATAATTGAAGACAAGCCTGTTAAAGTAGTGTTCATGGATGGAAACCACGAGTATATTCCTCATCACCTCAATGTTCAAGGTAAAGAGTTATCGCCGCCTAAGAAATCTATAACTGAGTGGGATCATTTTGCGCATAGTAACTCAGAATCATTAGATTCAGATATTCTGGACTCTGCCAATGACAGTAAATCTCAAGATGATATTAAATTTAAAAGCAAACATCAAAGAAAACAGGTTCTAACACCTGTTGAAGCTCCTGAATTGGAACTTATTGAGCCCGGTGACATAGGTATAGAAGTTTCACCCAAGAAAAAAAGGAAAATTGAAGACAATAAATCTGAAAAGACTTCCAAAACTCTGGTGCCGAAAAAGTCGTATCTTCTTAACAGAAATATTACAACAGAAGATGCGCCATCTAATTCTCAGGACTCTGCGTTGTCAAGAGAATCAGTCAATAAACAAGATATTTTTGTGAAACATACTGATCCTATATCAGCAATTGATAATCTAGTAAAAGCTGCAGAGCTTCTTGAAACTCAATCAGAAAGTAAGCATGACTTACCACTCACTGACCATAAATCACTTGTCCAACCAAACAGTCCAGTAAAAAGAGGTCGAGGTCGTCCTAGGAAATATCCTCTTCCTGAACTAGGGTCAGGTAATAAAAAGTCTAACCCTGTGAAGACTCCCACTGCACAGAAGAAACCACGATTGTTAGACGCTAAAGATCCAAAGCATGACACAGAATCTGAAGATGATGAGATTAACAGTGATGGTGAATTGGTAAAAGAAAATTGGACGATGGGAAAAATAAATGAAAATATTGTGTGTCCAATATGTAACAAATTGTTCCGTTCAGAAAATGTAGTATTTAAGCATGTGAAACATTGTACCGGTCCTTCTCCAAGTAGATCTGATTCTGATAAGAGGAGTCCCAGACGAATGAGACAATCACAAGAATTAGATTGGAAATCGGAGGGAAGTAAATCAGATAGCATGGATATCGATGATGATTACGAAATCAGTCAACCAACGAAAAAAAGAAAATCAAAAGAAAAGAGGTCTTCCAGTGATGACCAATCGGACGATATAACTGATGTCATTGTCATAGAAGATTCACCTATAAAAGATAGAGATTCAGGTATTAGAAAACGTCTGAGATTGAAAAATGAATCAAATAATACTATGGATAAACCAAAAGTTCAGCATGGAACTAGCAACCTTGTCTGTGAATTTTGCGGGAAAACATTTAGACAGCTGTCATATCTGGTCAATCACAGGTTGCAACATAAGAATACAGAGACAAAGAAAAGTGAAAAAGACCACGTTCACAAATCACTTTTCAGTTGTGAAATTTGTAAGAAAGAATTCAGGAAACTACATCATTTAGTACAACATCGCATTATTCATAATTCTAATTCAATTAGAACCTCAAGAAAAAGCTCTTTGGAGCATAACGATAACAAACCTACGAAAGAAGATGCTAGGCCAACCGAAGATCAAAGTGCCGGTTTTAGGTGTGAACCTTGTGATAAATCTTTCAGAAAATTACATCACCTTGTAGAGCACAGGGAAACTCATGATGAAATTAATAAAAAATGCAATCCAGTTACTAGTAGTGCTGTTGATACAACGAAGCCAACTCCTCTACATCACTGCGATATTTGTAAAAAGACATTTAAAAAGTTGCAGCATTTAATTGAACATAAAGAACATCATCTAGAAACCAGCTCTGAGAAATCAGATGACAAAAGTGTCAAAAGTTCTTTATCAACAAAGGATATTATACATGAATGTCCATTATGTTATATGGTCTTTCCCAATGAACATTCATTGAACAAGCACCATATTATATGTCAACGTAAAAAGAAGCAAACTGCTGCAAAACATGCGAAGCAAGTTGATGAGAATGATACTGATGATGTAGATGATGGAAAAGCAGATGATGAAAATCAATCAATACTTGATCAAAAAACAGATGCTGATACGTCATGTGTCGTGATTGAGGATGAAATAGCTGCTGTGACGGAAAAACAAGAAAGTAACCTAATTGAAGTAGCAAAACCTTTAGAACTGAAAAAAGAAGCCGAGCTTGTTGATGAAATAAAACCGATTGAGCTGGACGTGGCTGTTAAGCCTGAGATTGAAAAAAAATGTCAAGTAAATGAGAATCATACTAAATCTACAAACAAGAAAGATGAATATGATCGCAACACTGAGAAAATCGTAGGGAAATCAAAGAGAATAGTAGTACCAGCAACAACCCTCGTAGAAAGTATAAAGGTTTCAGATACAGCTACTCCTAAGAAGAAACTTTTAGCTAAAGATAAAATAGGGGCAACGATCACCAAAAGGCAAAAAACCACCAACGTGTCTTTGCCTGTGGTAGATAAAGTGAATACTCCGGATTCAAGTGACGACGATGAAATAAGGTACATGTTGAACCCTGATTTCCCAATAGAGGAATCTAATGAAGGAAAGTTGTTTATGAAGGTCCGAGCTAAGAAACGCAACTCGTTACAAATCGAACGGCCTAATTCCAAGGATTTAATGAAAAGAAGAATTTCACTACAGCATCCTCCCAAAATACCCCGGCTCAAAGTGAAACCCATTCCACGTAAACCAATTAACACCAACACAATTATTAAAAGCACAAGATCTACAGCAGTTCCGGCGGAGCCGCCGCCCTCGACAGACTCTGACGACAGCGACGTGAAATACTCATTTCCTGAGCCTGTCATGAAGAAAATAGAGAAGGAAGCACAAAAGAAAGTTAAAAAGCAAAAGATAGAACAAAAAAGAAAGTCATTGAGTAACATCGCAAAAAGGAAGTCTTTAGGGAAGATAATCAGCATCAAAAAGAACGTGAACCAATCACCCGTGAAGCAGATAAAAAGACGTACGTACAAGATTGTCTTTATTATTATACATATATCATGTATTGCATTGCAAAAAGCATTCTTAACAATTGCCCATTGAAATTGAAAAACACTTGCAATTAGCTTAATATGGTTGTCTCTCTTTGTCCCTCTCAGTTGTCGAGTAATTAGATTTCAAAATAGAGTGGTTGTAAAATCACTAAGTAGTTTTACCAACCAGTAAGACCAACCAGTAAGTAAGTCACGGAAGAACGGGATTTTTAAATTCCGATTTATTTAATATTGCTTTATTGTTCATTGTCATTTACAGGAACGGCAGATGCAGAACATCGCTGTGACTGCGGTCAGCTGTTCAGCAGTGCAGCGCTGCTGATGCGACACACGAGCCTCGCGCACACGCCGCCTCGCATCCGCCGGCGACGTTCGCCTCCACCCGACAATGACGCTAAACCCACCGGGAAGCGCACTGAAAAATCACAAGATACCAGGAAAACTATCGTTCCCGCCTCCTTAAAAACCGGAGTCACCACGCGGAAATCGGGCATCAATAGCGAAGTGAAACCGGCTACCGATGTTCGCATGACTCCTAAAACCGCGTCCCTAGCGAAGGCGCTACGGAGCAAACCACACAAAGGCGTGCCCGTTCCGGAGAAAATGAGAAAACTCATGGATAAATCCAAAAAGTAAAGTAATGGATTTGTACTGCGCAGTCAGTGTCGCATCGGACCGGCAGCCGCGTTGGGACCGCGCCGAATCCCGCCCCGTTATTAAGTTTGTATTATTAACTGTAACTTCTATATGTATTCCCAATAAACGGCACAAAACGATGATTGGAATCTCGCGAAGCGGTCGGTAGTTAGGAGGTTGTTTGGGCAGCGCACGTTGCAAATGTTGATCGTGTTATGCAGCTGTGACTGAAAAGATATTTTACGGGGCGTTTTAAGGAAGCAAAAATGGGCTAGCACTTTGTAGGGGAATCGCTAGAGGATAGATGAAATCACGCATCACAAAAGCTCACGATGACGTAACAAACGGACCATGGTATATAATAGAATATATTTTTACAAATTTGGCGAGTTTAAGGGGCATCGTGTTACAAATATATTTGTTGTGAGCCGAGGCGTCGGTCTCGTCTATTATGTAGATTTGCGAACATAAATTTTAAGTATATTTTGTCAATTTGTTCTAGAGTATAGATATATGTATAAGAGTAATTATTTATATTTTTATTAATTTAAGTAAATAACATGTTCATTCTCCCTACTATTATTTGGGCTTCTATACAGTGGTCCATGTTCTGAAGGAAATGCCGGTGTGTTGAGATAATTTTGACAATATGTTTAAATCGAGTGATGTTAACAAGTCTTACAAAAGTTTTTAGTAAACTTTTTCGAGTCCAATTTCGATGTCTTGAGGATATGCAAAATTTCCAGATAATCTGTTTGAAATGTAATTTCATCTGTATGTTTTTATTTCTTAAATACAGATTAAGTAATAAAAAATATTTTATATTTTGCACGAGTTGTGCAATTTCAGTTAAACTGTGGTTAACCAAATTATCACTGTCAATTTAAAAAATTGTCAGGGTTTAAAATTGTGGTTAAAGTACAGCTGATTCTGTTAAAAATACATATCCACTATAATTACTCTTTATATTTTGTAAATGAATATATTAAGTGCTAAGATTGATAAGTCAAAGAATTTCATGAGCTTATAGAGACCATTATTTTGTTAGTGACTGATTCGAAATCCGATGTTGCTGTGGACTTAAGAACTTTCGGTTACGACAGTTTGCATCATTAGTAGCTTTGTAGCAAGAATCACCGTTAGCTTGAGCAATACGAGATTCACGTCACTCATCCTTTGCTGCAATGTGTCACGGAACATTTGGGTAGATGAAATTTATGAAATGATGGGATATATTCTATAATCCATAGAACAAAATCACTATTTTTAATAAATTTCATGATTGTGTATTTTTGCGTGCTGTAGGTGTAAATCGACCCCCAGTCGACCGAGTGAAGGGGGAGGGCAGTCCAACAGTGGTTCAATGAATATATAGGTGCAGGATTTTTTGTAGTGTAATAGGACCAAATTTATTAATGAAATTCTGTTTGTAATAATATTAGGGATAACGTGCGTATTTCCTAGGAGTTTTTTTTGTGAGATATGTCTAAAAGATTGGCCGCGTAAATCGAATATTTTGAAACTTTTTCATATTTTTCAATAAATATTTCTCCTGGTGAATATGCGCCCGTGAATATATGTTGTTTTTAATATTAAATGATGTTTATCGTAGGCCCGTCACTAACTAATATTATGTAATAAATGAAGTGTAGATTGTCTTGTGAGATTTATGTTCTAGGAGCATTTAACATGAAATTTTATAATGTAGATATCATTATTTTTCATATGATGATGCAATTTTGATTAATGGGTTATAAATAAAATGTCAAAAAATTCATGCTGTTTGTTTTTTAGTTTGGCTGGAAAGGTAAAAATATTGTTATTTTTTAAGAATATATTTGTAGTTATAATTTTTGACAATAAATATATTACATAATAAAGATCTAGTACATTTAAAATTCATCTTGCAACCACAATACGACTGTCAATCAAATTTAGGTAGATTTGATAATAAATGGAAAATTGAATTCAGCAATATTATATTTTACGATATTATCGATAGAAATTTAGCCTCTTTCGCAAATAATGTCTACTATGCTCGGTTCCATCAACTGTGGGTCGACACATCTCAGTTGGGCGGAAGAAAGGGCATCTTCCAAGAGGGCATTCAGCAATCGTTCATCGTTTCCCATGCACGACAGCCGTTGCTGCAGAAAATGTACATCGACTTGCAACTGCTGCAGTCCATGTTTGCTGAATGTCCTGAGTCTGACGCACTCCACCAGTGCCTTGAGAGCCACTTTCAAAGCGCCATTAGACAAGGCAGCCCTGTCTGCTCCAGCGGGACTGAATACTTCGATTCGCTCCGAGAATATTCTATTTATAGGCGAAAAGGAAGAAGGCGCGCGTGACCAAATAGTTCGTCGGCTGGAGTCGCTCGAGGGTTTCACGCTTGTAGGAAATAGTTGTGACGCCGCGCTGTCGGCGCTTGCGAGCGTCTCGACGACTCTTCGACAAACTGCTCGGGGGCCGCGTGGCTCCGGGGCTCTTAACCAATCACGCGCCAAAACGGACACTCGCAACATTTGCGCAGCAGTTTGTCCAATGAACACGACTTCCGAATCCAAAGCGGACTGAACGGCAGTTGACAGATGGACCATGATGGCACTGGTGTCCTTGCTCTCCATTGTTAGGCCCGGAGCTGCTTCTTCCAGAAGTTTTTCCAAGTGTTTATGAAGTGTTGACACTCCGTTTTCTTGCATCTCCAAACATAATTTAGCTAAAATTAAAAGCAATTCAAATGGAATGTTATTTGATGTTTGTATTCGGGCCATCTTTTTCACCATGTCTGACAGATTTATCAGGGTTTCAGATATAACAGTCCAACAACTGTTAGCCACTGCTGTAGCACACCATGGTTTGAGACCATAAGACAGATTGTTTTGCAGGAAAGCCATAAGGTCTAAGAGTGAGGCTTGGATCTTTTGCATTAGATGCACTTGTAAAGAGTTAAGTATGTCCCTCAGATCTGTAGTTTCCGTACCCTTACTGGCTAAGGATTGTCTGACCCTCATTAGATTTTCTCTAAATTGGGTTTGAATACATTGATACTGCACTGTTGCCTTATGGTTAATACATTGAACTACAACATCTAAAGCTTTATTTGATATACTGTCACTAGAAATTATTTCAGACATAGCTTGCAATTTCCTAAAGAATTTATCCAAACCTCGTATCAATATATCAGTGCCGGCATTTTCAGGCCGTTTTATGACTTCTTCAAAAAGGTGAAATACCTGTGACACAACTTTGTCTGCAAATTCAGGCAGGTTTATGCTTTCTCTGTCTTGAAACATATCATGGTAACAAGATATAATTATCCCTAGGTCTGCTAATAAAGTATTATTGCATTTCTCAACCCATTCGAGGATGTCTGTAGTCTCAACCATACCACTGAGATTGGTCAAGTGCTGATCAAGACGACTTTCTGCACAGCTAAGGAAGATATCTTGTAATGATGCATCTGTTTCCTGCAGCTGCCTCAGGAGCCCGACACTCTCTGCCAAGTTGGAGGCGGAAGTGTCTGGGTTCAGTAGGCGCTCTCTTAGAGTTTTTTTTAATTCATAAACTATTTCAGAGCATTCTGTTTGTATGCTTTGGAATGAGGGCTGATTGCCATATTTTTGTAGCACTCTTTGAGCATGTGTGTAGTCATGCACTGCATCCACGAATCGGCGTTCTTCAATTGCCTTATTCAGCTGTGTAGGCAACAGAAACAAGAACTGCAGCTTGTCTAGTAATTGTCGAGTCCCACACAGTCTGTTCACGTTATTTCCACTTTCCTTCAACGACTCAGATATCTGTGAGCTAAACGTAGTAATTTTATTAATATTTTCGCTAAGCTTGTTCATTTCTTCCTGCATTATCTGGAAGTCTGAACGCATTTTACGTACTGTCTCCGTCGCTGATATAAATTTGTTGTAATTTTCGTAAACTAGTGTTTGCATCTCAGATTGTAAGTATTGACACTGATTTACTACTTCTGCTTCCTTATCCATTATCTGTCTTAGATTAGCACATTTCATAAGTCCATCGAGATACATTTCGGAGTTGAAATTACTCCCATCTATGTTGAGTGGATTCTCGTTGTCTTTAGTAGTCTCCGTCATTTTGTGTTACAAAGTAAACATCTATCCGTGCGGTAAAAAATTGATGTACGAATATTATTGATAATGTTCAATAAATTCGAATAAACAAGTGAAAACAGTAAAATTTAATAATGTTAATAATTAGCATTAGTCTCAGTACGGTATTAGACTATATGCCGTTAGTATACTGTCCTGTCATCTATGCTATATGCGGTCTAAACTTTGACAGTGTATTCATAGATGAATGTATTTAAATAATCATGAATCTAACATTATACATAAGTTGACACGATAATGACGTTGACACCGACTGACATCTTAGATCTTACAACCACAGATATATCTATAAGTAAAACAGCAAACCGCCCTCGTATCGCTTCGGGAATAACTTAAGTTTACTAACTTGAAATCCCATTGCATTGAAAGAGTATCAGCTCAATATCCAAAATACTTATTCAAAATAAACAACTTCATAAACGATATTAGAAAACGCTTCTTATAATATATTTTTGCTCGAGACATTCATAATTGTAATCTAATTTACCCGAATTAACCTTTAAAATGTTATCCACATAGTGTTATATATCTTCCTCGATATTGTTAGATTAAGAGGCTTAATCCATCTTTGAGCCTGTGCTAAGCTCTTTTGTTCCTGATGTACACTGCTGAACAAGAGTAGATTGCTATGACGAACAGTCCTCCCTATTTTTAATTGTTTTATATTTTGACCTTATTGGGACGGAATCGTAGACCTAATATACTAGCGTAATATATAAAGTATATGGGTGGAATAGAATATTGAGCTCGATCCCATGTTGGCATGCAAGGTAGAACAGTGTGTAGTAAGAGGCGACAGAAGTCGGCCTGGTTAATGGTAGAATTTCGCGTAACGATTATTCATTATCAATATTATTACTTATTAAGTTATTAATATGATTACTGGTATTATTATTTTTTCGTGAAGACTGCCTGGTTAGGTTCTATGGAGTACCATCCATCTGCTCGCACCTTCAGAATTAAAGTGACTTAACTCAAAATTCCTGAAATTCCAGATTTTACTATAAATTTACTTACAAAAGCCTACTCTAAAACCCCATGGTGAAAAAGAACCCGAATTATGAGTGAGAAAGGGCAAAAGGGAAAACCTCATACATAAGTCTCTTTAAATTCACTCAAGACCATACATTTTTGAAAACTTTTTTCATCATATCCCATAAATTGCAATTTTTGAGTTAAGTCACTTTAATTTTAAAGGTGCGTGCTTGAGTTAGCCGCCCAACTACTCGTCAGGTACTACTTTCTACATTTTTCTTCGCCAACAGAGCATGAGTGACAGTTTTGGTGTTACTATGTCCATGTGTGACGGTGACTATTTACCATTAGGTGGTTTGTCTGCTCGTTCGTCGACTATTTTTCATTAAAAAAAACATTAAATTCTTGACGTCAATTCCATCTGATGGTAAATGGCGACGTCACCTTAAATAGTAAAACGCATTAACTTTATTCACTTTTATCGTGAAATTGTCCAGTATAATGGGTTGGAAACATCAATAAAATATATGTATAATGTTATTAATGTTTTTAGTGTTACTCTTATCATGTCGTAGAACCAATAATAATCCGATTCTCGATTTCTGTGTTGGTCGGTAGCGCGTCAAGGATAGCTTAGGTGTTACGAGCGTCCGTGGACCACGGTGGCCACTTACTTCTTACTTATTCAAACGGATCAACTCGTTTGTAAACTATTTACATAAAAAAATATGTATTCGTAAAAAAAGTTTGCCACACTGGATAAATTTTGGTTGTGGCTATATTTTGATATGTTTAATAGTTGGCTGATCCCTTAAGGTTACTCATTAGGTATCTTAGACTTTCAGTTTTTACATACATTCAGAAAATCCTTAAGATAATTGACACATATAATTGGTGTTGTTGGGGACTTGCACTTACTTAATGACGGGATATTTTGTGATAATGGCAATGATTAGGATGGGATGTGGACCTGAAGATTATACAGAATATTTGGTTATCCTTTTATGAATTAAAATTCAAATTTATTTAGTTATTCTGTAAATTCACTAATGCACGTAATTTTTGCTTCTAATACCGTTTTGAAACGGTTCTTTAACATTGAGGAGTAGAAACTCCTTAGCACATCTTTTAAAACAATACATGGAAATTACTAACACTAACTCAATGTAACTAAAATGCTGACCGGCTCAAATTGGGGTACACGTTAAGTACATTTACGCAGTTCATACATCTCGTTAATAATAAGTAGATTGGATTATGGGTCTTATCTATTTCACAATTGCGCTAAGATTCACACAACTAAGATGGATAGCGTGCAAAACCAGGCATTACGAGTTATCGGCGGGTTCATAAGAAGTACTCCTATTCACACCATGGAAAGTGAGCTCCACTGCACATAAGACGGCTATATCTAGGTTACAAATATTGTTTAAAGGCGCGGGCATGGAGGAATAATGTAACAGTTAAATTATTACAGGATTTATTTCTGGCGCTGAATAATAACTATTGGAATTTTAAGAAAAAGCCATTGTTGGCCCTATGTTTTGGTGATGTCCGAAATGAAGAGATGTATGCTTGTTGCCTTTAGATATGTATACTCTTGATACACATGTGACTAATATTAAGACGGAGGACTGTATTTTGTCCAATTTAGATTCTATAAGTAGTTCAAAAAGCACCTGTGAGTTAAACTCTTTGCGGTAGGTATAGTACCTTCCAAGAGATTGAACAAAAGTATTATGAGTATCATATTATTTACACTGACGGTTCTATGAGCGACTTTGGTCGAGGAGCTTCTTTTGTTGATAGCGTGTCTAGCGTTAGTGGCTGTTTTAAAATAGTTGGTGATGTGTCCATAATGTCGGTGGAGCTTTTTGCCATTTCTAAATCGCTGGAGTTTATAAGTACCTTGGAAGGAGGCAAATTTGTAATTTCTAGTGACAGCAGAAGTGCACTCCAGCATATTAAACGATGCTCTTATGGTGGGAGAGGTGTAACGATAGCTTATACTATTTTAGATTATTTGTACAAACTTCGCGCTCGAGGAATTGATATTAAATTGCAATGGGTCCCTTCGCACGTTGGGCTAAAAGGTAATGAGGAGGCTGATATGGTAGCGAAAAAAGGAATGTTAGAAGGAATTTATTATTTATAATATATTATTGTTTATAATATTGTGCCTAATTACTCGGAACTTTTGTCTCAATTCTATAAAAAATGTTATAAGAAATGGAAAGTACACTCTGATCAACGCTCAAGGGAAAAGGGGATTTGGTATAAAACCACTCAATGTGAGCCTCCTCATATTCCGTGGTTCAGTAAAATGATTATCACGCAAGCTATTGAAAACAGCTCTCAGGCTCAGAACTGGGCATTTGCCATTTAAAAAGTTTGCATTTATTATGGGCAAGTTTAATAACCCCAATTGTGACACATGTGGAGTTGAAGAAGACGTCTACCACTTACTAGAGGAGTGTAGTCGCTTCGAGAACGAAAGGGAATCGCTTGTAGTACATTGCAATCTGAATTGGTACGGCGTGGGTAGGTGTCACAATACTCTGGTTAATGCAAACACTGAGGCAATGAAGCTCTTGTGCAAATTCATAAACCTATACAGGTGACCGTTTGTTTACTGTTAGTCATGGACTATTAAATTAATTAAATTGTGCAGGGTATGAGATGCTAGAACACCAAGTGTTATATAGTATGTAGTATGTAGTAGTAGTATGTAGTTATATAATAGGACTGACATGTACAAGTGGTACAAAAGTCCTTAAAAAATAAGATTAAAAAAAAACACTAACCTAAACAATATTATTTCCAGGCGTCCTTATCTCTAATATATTCACCTATTATACTATAATATCCTTTACCATTAACCTGTGCTTTAATGCTTTGCTTAAAAATTCCGATAGGTAACTCATGTATCAACTTTGGAACCTTATTGTGAAAACGAACTCCAAGCCCCATAAAAGAATGCTGGACCTTTTGAAGGCGACATGAAGACTTAACCAAATTATGCCTATTTCTTGTTTCACGATAGTATCACTTTACTGCTTGTACATATTTAATGTTTTTGGATATAAATACTAAATTAATATAAACATATTGGCTGGCTACGGCGAGTACACCTATTTCTTAAAATTTTTGCCATTAATGACTCATATGATTTTATATAATAGCTCTGATTTCTCTTTTCTACAATACAAATATCAATGTCCGCTGATCCCACATTGGGATACCATAAGACATAACACTATAGATAAAGGCAAAAATGCAAATAAACAATGATTATAAATAATAATGCGTAATAAAACTACTTCACAATATCAACTTTCGAATCTATTTAGTCTTGCATAATAATCCGCTGACACATGATATTTCTGATTCTGTGTTATTTTGTTTGTTTGACGATTGAAAATAATTCTGATTGTATTAATATGAAATAGAAACATATTTTTGCTGGAGATAAAATGAGCTGCATTACTTATTTTCTGTGAATGGTGCTTAAAAAACTTGGCAGTTTATTTATTAGACTTTGGGTTGATTAAGCATATGAAGTCTTCAATAAAACTAATATACTAAATGAAATTAACAGTTATATTGCATGTAAAGTATATTTGTATTAAATTATATACAAAAATATATTAAGACTAATAATTACGCAAGTGGTTAAATTTATTTATGCTCTGAAATAAATACTAATATTAAGAATAATAATTTTAATGTACACAGAGATATAATTTAAAGATTATAAAATTGTTTTTCTGATGATGACAATACTGAAGTATTTTTCTTTATTTAAATAGTACCAAATAATTCATTTTTTCAATCATGTTCATATTGCGCCTAATCATAATTATGCTTACATTAATATTATATTTAAATAGCACATGATATTTTAAATAATATTTAAATTTAAATATTATAAAGATAATAAATGGAATTTGTAGATAATATTACAAAAAAAGCCTAGCTGAACATTCACGTTTTCAAATGTGACATGTGGCATAGAACATCAACATTATAAAATTTATCTGCATGTAAACAAGTACAATTTACACATAATGTAACTGATTAATGCCTATGTTAGGCTATTGTCACATACTAGGTAATGTCACTGGCTGTAAATAGGTTTATAATACTTGTACTCCACATGAGAGTACAGTGACACAGCACCCATGTATCATATTCTAATTGATATTATACAATATCAGTTATTTACAATAAAATAAATATACGATTTAAATGTCGTGTATATATATATATATATATATATATATATATACTACATTTAAATTTGTATATAATTTTTAGCCAACACTTTTTTTACGTATTCCAGTAATGAGATCGTAAGAACGTAAATAATCTTGCATATAATTAACTAAGTATCAACTTCAACATTTAAAAACAATTATGTCATAGAAAACACATACACAGATTATACATATTATTAATATACACAAGTAATAGGTATCTTAAAGTTGAGCAACATTTTAAAGAACATTCTACCCACCACCCTAAGTTCGTTTTGTCTAACACAGATGGCGCTTTAATTGTAAAAATGGTTCATGCTATAGATTTTCACACATAAATGTAATTATAAACAGTACTCTGGGCTGTATCACTCAACAAATATCACTTTGTTTTTAACGCACCAATTTAACGTCATCGGCAGTCACAAATGTAACTGGTTCCCGCATTGTAAAACAACACTAATGGTAGTAGCTATAGAGCATAATTTTGCGGCGTAGTCACTCTGTCCGGAGCCGCAGCGGGTCCAAGAAGGGCAGGTCACTGGTGCTGTCGCACTCCATCTGGTGGAACACTTTCAAGGGCACCTCCTTCACTTTCCGCGGCTGCTTCGCTTGCTTGCTCGTCTGGACGATGGTGTGTTTCTTGGTCTCGTGTCGTGCGGCGACCGGCACCAGCTGCTTGCGACCCACGCCCTCCGTCGGCTGGTTCTCGGCCGCTTCGAGAGCCGTCTCCACATCTATCAGCGCGTGGTTCCGGCACTGCAGTAGGGCTGCCAACTGCAAACCGACGTACGAGATTAAGTAAGCAATAATTATATTTTTGTGTTATTGCTGTATATAAAATAATTGTAATGTACTGTTTATACTTGGATTCAATGACACGGATCACGGTTACGATGTAAATTTGCCTGTATACGGAAATCGTAAGTATTCAAGATATTCACTTTACATGTATTTTTGTATAAATTTATGTTTTTTTATAAATTTAATCCCATAAGAGTCGTGAAGGATCGTCAATCGTTTCTACATTATTTATTTTTTTGATCAACAAGTAACTCGAACAGTTTAAAAACCTTGTTTTAAACTTCGAACAGAACCATCGTTATCACTAAAGATACCAATCGATTTACTTTCGTTACAAAAAGTACTATAATTGAAACGTGTGTAGTGTAATTATGACTGTAATCAATCTGAACGGAAAGTGTCCTGTGTCGCTGGTGGGACACAGTAGTTATCGACACGCCGCCGGGGTGGCGGTGCCGGACGTTGTTGACGAGCTGCCAGCGTTATCGTAACAGGTTACCGCTTCGGACGTTCCAAATGGTTCTGCACGAAAGGGCGAGTCTTCACTTCTCTGCGAGCCGTCCAGAAACTGTCCTGCGCGACCTTCTGTTGCTGTTCGGCCGTTACGTTGCGTGTTGCACGTTTCGTCCATTCATGATTTCTGATAGTCAAGAATATCTTATTAATCCACCTTCGTCCCCGCCGGATATATTTACCTGCATGATTTGCTGCAACGGCAGCTGCGCCTGCGGC